>LBNU01000842.1:12990-30376 GCA_014162995.1 Artemisia annua | reverse complement strand
TCTTTCTGTTATGTTCGGGTCCTAATCCGGATTGATTAAAAGCCATTGGATTAAGCGCGGGTTCTAGAGTGAGTCTCTCAGAAGCCATCTGTGAAATCTCGTCAAACTTGACATTCATCGTCTCCATTATCCTTCTCAATCTCCTATTATACACCCTGTATGCCCTCGAAGTTTCTGAGTAACCAATGAAGATTCCAATATCACCCTTAGCTTTCAATTTACCAAGATCTTCTCTGTCGTTCGTTGGATAGCACAAAGCGCCAAACACGTGAAAATAAGAGATATCTGGTTTTCGACCATTCACAAGCTCATAAGGTGTTTTGTTGAATCTCGGATGAATTAGGGATCGGTTTTGAGTGAAACAAGCAGTGGCGACAGCATCAGCCCATAAGAATAGTGGTGCACTGGAATAAATCAGCATTGTGCGAGCATCTTCCACAAGAGTTCGATTTCTTCTTTCAACTACCCCATTCTGCTGTGGAGTTCTAACAGCTGACGTTTGGTGTGTAATACCAACATCTTCAAAATACGTTCTTAACTCCTGATTAGTGAATTCTGTGCCATTGTCTGTTCTTACGATCCTTACTGGAGGTTGAAGTAGAACTTGAATTCGCTTCAGAAAGGTGATGATGTTTCCAGGTGCTTCATCTTTCGATCTTAAAAACTTTACCCAGGTATATCTTGAATAATCATCGACAATAACAAGAATATACTTCTTCCCATTGATACTTTCAACTCTCATTGGGCCACATAAGTCCATGTGTAACAGATGCAACCTTGCTTCCGAACTAGGTACGGTTTTGGGTTTATAAGTAGCTCTTTTGCTTTTTCCTTGTTCACATGATGGACATAAGTGATCTTTGGTGTATTTGAACTTGGGAAGTCCGGTGACGATGTTATCTTTTGCAAGTTTGTTGATGGTGTCGAAATTGAGGTGAGACAATCTTCGATGCCACAACCATGACTTTGTATCAGTTGCTCGTGTCATGAGACAAATTGGTGATGAGGATGCCATTTGATTGATATCGATTGCATAAAGGTTTGTGCTACGATTTCCAGTTAAGAGATCATCCCCAACCAAATTTCTGACAAAAACCTTATTTCTCCTGAATGCCACCTCTAAATCTGCATCACAGAACTGACCAACTGAAAACAAATTGTGTCCCAACCCTTGAACGTAGTAAACCCGAGTGATTAAGTAATTTCCAAACTGAAGATCTCCATAACCCGAAATAGCTGCAATGTGATCATTTCCGAAACGAACTGTTCCCATAAATTTCCATACAAAGTTGATCAGCAGCTTTAAGTTCCCGGTCATGTGCTTGGAGCAACCCGAGTCGACGATCCAAAGACAAATTTCGACAACCTGCCAATAACAGAAGAGTTCGTATTTGGAAACCTTTTGGAATTAGGTTCCATGGGGTTAGAGGTACAAGCAAAATCACATTCAGAGACGGGTGCTACTTGTTTAGCTTGAACTATTTCTAGTGTACCATCCTGAATTATGAATTCTCTACCCGTTGGAATCCATGCACAATAATTAAGGTAATCCCTAGGCGTGTAAATATTAGTGGTGTTCCTAAGTTTTTTAATTAGGTTGGCCACATATCTAGATTTAGCACTAGGTCCTTTTGGAACATCTTTCTGTTTAGGCATCACATTCTCATTCGCAGAAACACATTCATCATGAACATCATTAATTAAAGACTTTTTGCATTGTAAACCAACAGAGTCATTACATGCATTAGAAACAGTACGCTCGACATTACATTCAGATGAAATATGTCTCTTATTACAAAGCGATAAATTCCTATGGTGTTCTTCTACTTCTTCAACTTTATTCTTGCAACTACTCTTAGAAACAGGCGAGACTCTATTGTTCCTTGTATTGCTCCTAGGCTTTAGTCTGCTGCTCCTAGAGGTGCTTGCTACTCCTGTAGAAGGTAAGTTACACTCATTAGAATTTACTTTGTTGTCACTTTTAGCATCCTTAGGCTTAGTAGAATTATCCTTTGTGCATTTTTCATTAGTCCTAGTTGTTGAGGCACACGCAGTAGTGGGACTAATCCTAAAAAGGCCAGGTGCTAACACTTTTGGTTTATCGACAACAGCTTTGTTTTTCTCAACATTCTTTTCTTTTTCAACATTTTTAGGCAAAGGTGATGGAGTGACTGTTTTTGATAAATCTTTGTTCACATCGACTTTTGGAGCAAACCGAGAAATTGACATTTTTGGTTTTACAACCGGATTAAAAGCATTTGGTTTCTCCGAAGTCTTTGGTTTTTCAAGCTTAGTTTCCACACCCTTTCCTTTTAAACTTTCAAGCTGAGACTTCAAAAGATCATTTTGCTCTTGCAACTTCTTGAAATCACGCTCATACGACAATTTGTCATACTTGCATTCTTCCTTTTTTCGATCAAGTTGTTTAAAATATGACACGTTTTCTTTTTCAAGTTTAATAAGAGCATTTTCATATTTTGAAACAAGTGCGGAGGTCTCAGCTCGAAGTCTCTCATCATCCTCAACAGAATATGTTTGCAACACAATAGACATCACATCAGTAGACAAAACAGCTTCGAAGAGAGAGTCATTTAATCTATCCAAAAGTTTCATGTTTTCACGAGTTTCATTAACTTCCTTTACCAGGGATTTGTGGTCCTTGACAAAGTCGTTTGTTTCTTTTAACAAAGCATTTTCAAGATGTATTACTCTCGCACTGATGTTATACAGTGGGATTGTAATTTCTGTTTGAAACACCTTTTTCTGTTCTTTATGAAAACTCGAGTGCCAATTTTCAATACTGATTGTTGTTTTGGAATCAACAATGCTTTGAAGAACTTTAATTCTCTTTTTCACATCATCAAGTATGCCTCTAGTTTTACTTGTGTTAAAAGGATTGTCTGACGACATCTGTTCCATTTTTGAAAGATTTTTAGAGACTACTTGTGGTTTTGAAAGCATTTTCTTGAAAATCGATAGTTTTGAAACATTTGGTGTTTGTTTTTGAGGGACAAAAGTGATTCCATTAATTTCGTTCCATTTGTTGTAATCAATCGGTTTCAAATCTGGATTCTTTTATTTCATTTTGTTTTGACTCTCTTCCGCATGAGCTATTGTATCATCATAATCACGCACATAAGGAGGATCATGTTTCTCATATATCACATTAGCATTGTAAATCACATTCTGTTCTTTCTGGGCTTTCTTGAGATTACAAGGAGTTTTGTTACCAAGAGCCATTTTATATTTTGTGTGGTAAATCGGATCTGTTTGATTTGTAATCATTTGAATGGTTTGTGCTGAATGGCCCGTTTTAACCAACAAATCTTCAAGTTTTGCAATCTTATGTTCTGACTCTATGATTTCTTCCAAAAGCTTATCTTCTTTCTTTGCAAAGTCTTTTTTCAACTCATCCCATTCTTTTTCAAGATTGGTATAAACTGTTTTTTGTTTAGAAAGTTGGTTATGCAAATCAGAAATTTCCGCGGTTAGGGATCTAATTTGCTTTTGTAAATTAACATCAAGTGTATCATATTTTATTTGCAAATGTTTTTCCCTTGAAACAGAATTTTGATAACCAGTTTCTAACTCAGACAATCTTTGTGTATGAAATTGAAAAGCTTTTTCTTTTTCCTTGTATCTCGCAAGCTCAGTGGTCAACTTAGCATTCGCGGCCTTAACTTCGCGATTGACCATTTTCACATTCTCAATCTCAATTTGACAATTATTCAACAATGATTCAAATAAAGCACGTGTTTCCTCATCATTCTCAGCATGCTGTGAAACAAAGCCTCCATTATGATTCATATCAGGAGTTGTCGAATCAAAATTGCTATTATTCGGCGTGTCCTGGTATGTATCATAATCGTATGCTTGTGTCTCAGAATGCTGTTCCTCATGAGGGGACATATTAAACATATCATTATTGTTGAAAGAATTGTTTAATGGTACCTCAGATATTGCACTGGCGTCATAAACCGGAGGTGTCTCAGAATCTGTGTCGTACTTAGCCTCCTGGAGATTCGCCATGAATATGCAGTTCGCATCAATATCTTCACAATCTTCCATATCATCCATAAGTGCCATGTAGTCAATCTCCTCAGCATTCAACTGAAATCCTGCTTTCTGCTTCTGAGCCAGCATCAATGCTTTCTGCAAGTACTCAGGATCTTTCTTATCCACCCTAGAAGGACAGTTCCTTGCCATGTGACCGACACCCTGACAATTAAAACACTTAACCAAATTTCCCTGATTCACGTTCACATTCCCATTATTCCCTCCAACCTGAGCTGCAACATTTCCAACCTGATTTCCCATAGCCTGATTACCAACATACTGACCCCGTTGATTCCCAACAAACTGACCCATCTGATTCCTTTGACCCATCCTATTTCCTGCATACTGACCCATTTGATTCTGATTCCCCATGTGAAAGCCCGTAGCATATCCTTGCTGATTCCCCATAACACCAACCATTTGACCCGTATTGCCCATATTGAACCTCGGTTGAGCAATCTGCTTGTTACGAGTGT
Organism: Artemisia annua; assembly: GCA_014162995.1. NCBI lineage: Eukaryota > Viridiplantae > Streptophyta > Magnoliopsida > Asterales > Asteraceae > Artemisia > Artemisia annua. The sequence goes on along the minus strand of LBNU01000842.1, from coordinate 25,844 downwards.
TCGATGAAATTCGTTGGTTGTTGTTAGTTGGAGTTGAATAGCGTCCTTGGAATGCCTTAGTCAGAAGAGCAAATGCTTGAGTTATTGCAGCAAGATTCTCATCATTATCAGTGAATTCGGGTTCTTGGAATAGTTGATCTGGTTGTTGTTGTTGAATGACATCGTGTTGTTGTGGGTAGAATGATTGTTGATAGAGAGGTGTTGGTTGTGAAACGTATGGTTGTTGCACATAGTTGTGAGTGGAAGATGATGATGGTTGTTGTGTGTTCACTGGTAGAGGTGTTGGTGTTGTAGCAATGAGTGCAAGAGGATCATGATTCTTAGCCAACTTTTCCTTCCTAACTTCATTTGCCTCAGCTTGGTTTTGCTTCAAGAAGTCATAGATTTGATCATAATCCACCTGATGAAGATTCTTTGTTTGGTTGACAATTGTGACAAATCGACCCCATTCTTCTGGTAGATTGTTGATGAACTTAATGTTTGTCACAATTTGTCGTGGTTCCAACTTGTTTCTGATCAGCTCATTCATCAAGGTACAAAACCTGGTGTAGTATGATTCAATCTGTTCACCTGCTGTGGACGTGAAGTTCTCCCATTCTGTTAGAAGCTTGTTCTCAACATCTTGTTGTCCAATTTCTGTTCCATGACAAAGTCTTCTAACTCGTTCCCACATAGCATAAGCTGATTGACAACTGTCGACTGCAGCAAAGATCTCACGAGGTAAACCAAGTTGAATGAGATGCATTGCCATATCATCTGCTTTAATCTGCTTCCAGTCTTCAGCTGTGTAATCTTCTTCCTTTTGGAGACGAAAGAATGGTTGAGTAGGAGGTGTTCCATCTGGATTACCCGGATCAAGGATTTCTTTTGGCTGGAATGGACCGTTTTCAATGGATTTGATCATGAGTTTACCATCATCTTTGGTTTTGATGTAGCGAAGCATACGGCTTGTCCATGGAAGATAACCACCCTTTTCAAGCATAGGAGGACGGTTTTCAGCACCGGCAGCATGAATATCTTGTTGAGATGCCATTATGATTCAGTGATGATTTGATAAAGTTGATTTAGGATCGTTCCAACGAAATAGGAGTAGAGTTTTGTGTAGGGTTTGTGGTGAAAATCGGTTCTGAAAACTTAAAACCTCAATAACTTCTTCTCGGAGAGGATTTAGACCTTGAAGGTTGGGTTGAATCATCTTTAGATGATTCAACGTGCTGTTCTCCTCGATCTCACGGTCGTTTTGACAGGTATTTCGTCCAAAACGGAGTTACGGATCAAAAGTTATAGCCGTTTGAAGTTTAGTCGTCAGAAATCAGCCAAATTCCCAAGTTCTCGACAAATTAACCAAGTTCTCGATAAATTATCCAAGTTCTCGATAAATCCCAGGTGTTCTCGATAACGTATCAAAGATTTCGATAAGATGTTCTCGATAATCACTGTTCTCGATAAAGTCTAGTTATCGAGATCTTAGTCTCTAATGAGATAAAGTATGTTTTCGACAAAGTTGAAAATAATCTCGATATATTCACTAGATTTCGAAAACAATGAGTGATTTTGAAACTTTTGTGAAGATCTCGATATATTTCAAGATTTCGATAACAAATACCAAGTTTCGAGATTATACAATAACGAAACTATCCACCAAGTCGAAGTGTTTTCTTTCTTATACAAGAGAGAAACGCACTGAGTAATCAACGAAAACACCAACGAAGCTCGTATGAAGGATCTCGATAAATTAGGGTCTAAGGTTCTCGATAATTGGCAAAAATTTGGCAGATTTTTGTTTTTCAAAAAAGCACACCCAAATCACGTTTTTAATCCAAGATTTTTGTACTTCTAAGCATAAAAACACCAAAACTACAAGAAAGTTGCAAACTTGATGATTTTTATGAAAATTTTTAAAATTTCGAAAACAAGTACAAAAACAAGGACAATTTTTAAAGCTTGATTTTATGCAAAAAGATTGAAACTTTCTTGTTGAGAAAGGTTTATAACACTAGTTTGTAAACAAAAGAGTGTTAAAAACACAAAAGAACAAGAAAGATACGAAATTTTTGTATAAAAACGTGAGAAAAACTTCAAAAATACGAAACAAAACAAACTCAAACACTCCTAAATCATTGTTAGGCGATTGATACCACTTGTTATTACGTAAAGATCACAACTTTATCAATCTAAATCACGTATAATATGTAGAAAAGAGATGAGAAAGATGGTGACTTGATGTATAAAATGAGGCGTATGAAATAGAACTTATATTAGAGAAAACACACATAAAACACACACAAGCACACACCTCAAATGAGAGTTTGAGGTGTATTTATAGTACAATTCGTGGATGCCCTAAAGGCTTTGATGGGCTTGGGCTTGGACTTGGTTTTATACTTAAATCTTAACTTATAACATATTAGCTTAACTAGTCCAAGGCCCAATGACTAATTCTACCTACACGACACACTATATTACATATGAGACCGACCATCACTTTTTCTATAAAATTTAAATGCTAACAACTTTTTTAGTCTTTCTTCTTCAAGTTTGACCTTAAATGTTTTTGTGGGTGTTATATATTATTTGATGCAAAATATATAAATGGATTGGGTTTTAAGTGTACTTTTCAATGGTATAATTTTTCATTAAGTATTATATAATAAAAAATATATATTTATGGTCAAAGTTGAACCAACTTGACTTTGAAAATTCAAAGTGGACAATAATTTTGGGACGGAGGGAGTACTATTTGTCTTTTAGTTGACTTATGTGTCCTTTTTAGTGTACGGTGGTAGTGGTTAGGTGATTTTATATGTAGTTTTCTCAGTATACTTTAAGATCATTTATTCATCTAATATTGTGTAAAAATTATCTGTTTATAAAAATGTCATAAACTTTTAATTTTATGGAGTATGATTTAAAAGATTTATACTATTTCTATACATTTTATATTTACGGATTAGAGAACAAAACCCAGAAAAACCTAGTTTTACACTAATAAATGGGAACTAAGATTAAGAGTTATTCACGAAGCGAAGCGAGCTAAAAATCGTGCCACACACAATCCAAAATCGTGGATCCGCCACTGACTACTGTTATCAACCCATCAAAAATGTATAAAGCCATTCTCTCTCACAAGTTGCCCTGGTCTATATACGGAAACTCCAGATCTAGGGGCAAATAAGCAAATCAATTGGTCAATCGGGGCATTGTAATAATTATCCCAATTAATAATTACTCTGTGATAGTAATTAATTAATAAGCACATCTTCCTCTCATGCATGACCATCATCTCCTTTATTTTACTACCGTCATTATCATCATCATTTGTTCACTCCAAGTCATCACCAAAATACATAATTCATTCCAAATCTCATTTTTTTACTCCACTCAAGAACATAAACTCCATTTCTGCAAACCAATCTTCATCCTTTATCTCCATAAAACAGAAAAAACATCAATCAAAACCCACAAACACCAAAACCCATCCTTCCTTGTTAATTATTAAATTTAAATACCTTCACCATCACTTCACCTCTCCCCACCACACACACAGTAAACCTTGATCTCCCTCTGGTTGGTAAGTCTTTTAACTCAAACTTTTTATTTATTTAAAAGAGTAATAATTTGTTTGCTAGATAACTTAATCATTTGTGACATTATTATATTGTTTGAATTTGGGGGTTGTTTTACCATTCTGTCTTGTTTTCGACAGACATATATAAGGAAAACTGTGGGCTTATAAGCCCCAATTTTCCGGCTTATTTTGAGACTTATGAGTTTATATAAACTTCTTATATATAAGATTATAGGCGTATAAAAACTTTTTAACTACGTAAACCGTCCCCTCTGGTTTCTGATCCAAAAAGACCGTACTATATAATTGTTTTAACACAGATGGAATGCTGTAACTTGTTGTTGTTGTTATAAAGTCGGCTACAGGATTTTGTGGACCAAGTTTCCATGTTCGATCACTTTTATAATTAAAATAACTCAACTCCCTAACATATTACACTTTAAAATTAAAAGGTCATATGTAAAACTTTTTTAAATTAATAAATTATTAATTTCTCGATATAATAATATCTCGCTAAATTAATAAAATATCCCGGTCCCAACATTATTAATTTACAGAGGTTTTACTGTATTACTATTATTTCTCCGTATTACTATTACTATTGCTATTACTATTACTACTACTACTAGTAATATAATAATTATAAAAAATAATAATAAAAATTATTATTATTATTATTATTATTATTATTATTATTATTATTATTATTATTATTATTATTATTATTATTATTAGTATTATTATTTTATTATTGGGTTCAAAAATGATATGTGAACACTTAAGAAAGTTCATTGCTATTAGATGTCATTAACAATGTTTTTTAGGTTTTTGATCTTTCTTTTAGCTTGCCACATAAATATATTTTGATTACACCGTCTAACTTTAACCTCTAACCAAAGTTGGCATAGTGGGTTAAGTAAGAGTGAGTGAGGGTGAGTGAGGAGTAAGTGAGGAGGAGGAGATGTAATGTAGTGCTAATATCGATGAGTGAAAGTATGCTATTTAGTTACCACTACATGTTTAGTACTTTTTCAATTGTACAATGAGCTAAAAAACTAAGACAAATACGGTTACCTAGGTTCACAAATTATAATAACTTCGTCCTTTTAACCTTATAAAAATAGTGAAGATTAAACAACCTAAATGGTCTATGTGGTTTTAACGGTTACGAATCCAATCCATTTGGTCTAAATCTGTGAGATTGACTACCAAATACGAGGGTATATTTGTCTTTCCAAGTATTCTATTAAATAAAAAAAGAGTAAATTACACTGTTCGTCCTTGTGATTTGAGTAGACTGCAGTATTTCGTCCTTTGAAAAAAATAAATAAAAAAAGGCGTCGTTTGTCCTTAATTGGCAGACTTTATATGTTGTTAGTCCCTCTCTCTAACGATCCTCACTAACCTTCGTTAAGTCACTTCATGAGATAACCATGTGAGGTTATAATAGTCATTTCGCATTGCTCTACTCCGTGGTAATCATGCATGACCATCATCTCCTTTATTTTACTACCGTCATTATCATCTTCATTTGTTCACTCCAAGTCATCACCAAAAAACAAATAATTCATTCCAAATCTCATTTTTTTTACTTCACTCAGGAACATAAATTCCATCTTTGAATACCAATCTTCATCCTTTATCTCCATAAAACAGAAAAAACATCAATCAAAACCCACAAACACCAAAACCCATCCTTACTTGTTAATTATTAAATTTAAATACCTTCACCATCACTTCACCTCTCCCCACCACACACACAGTAAACCTTGATCTCCCTCTGGTTGGTAAGTCTTTTAACTCAAACTTTTTATTTATTTAAAAGAGTAATAATTTGTTTGCTAGATAACTTAATCATTTGTGACATTATTATATTGTTTGAGTTTGGGGGTTGTTTTACCATTCTGTCTTGTTTTCGACAGACATATATAAGGAAAACTGTGGGCTTATAAGCCCCAATTTTCCGGCTTATTTTGAGACTTATGAGTTTGTATAAACTTCTTATATATAAGATTATAGGCGTATAAAAACTTTTTAACTACGTAAACCATCCCCTCTGGTTTCTGATCCAAAAAGACCATACTATATAATTGTTTTAACACAGATGGAATGCTGTAAATTGTTGTTGTTGTTATAAAGTCGGCTACAGGATTTTGTGTACCAAGTTTCCATGTTCGATCACTTTTATAATTAAAGGCAAGTTTTGAAACAATTAATTTAATACTTTACAATTTTAAACCTTCAGCTAGCTGGCTGTTTATATGTTTTCTTAAAAACAACTTAATGGGTGCGTTTTGGTTATAGTTTCCTTCACATAAAGTTCCTAGATTATGTGATAGATATGAAATTATATCAAAATCAGATACTTAGGTGTTTGGGTTTGCTTACTTTTAAACTTTCATTTCGACTAAGATTAACTGATAAGCACTTCCATTCTTGTTGATAAACACTTAAATACGCAAACCCAAACACCCTATTACCTTTAACGCAACAAGTCTGCAGGAGAATGGAGATGGTGTTCACATCTACTTTTTCAGTTTGTACTACTAGTGACTCAGATTATTAGCTGCAACAAATTTAAATTATTTAAGGATTTGCGTGTAAACTTACCCTTAACTGTCAGAATTCAGATATTCAATATAAGATTTGTTGCAAACACTAAAACCGATTATTTGGTTCCTAAAATAATCAGATCATCACTATCAAACTGCAATGCCAAATCCATTTAGTTATTATAATAAGCTATTATGACCAAACTCCTGTTTATAGAATTATGATTATCAACATTAGGTAGTTTTTAAACAATTATAGGAATGATTCGTGTTAATAGTTTATGCGCTAATTGTGTTGATCACTACATTCTCAATGTAAAATAAAAGCAGGTGTTGGGTTATGTGTTTTGTCAGTTATATCTGCCTGGAATGTTACTGACACTTGGTGATTATTTTTGATTTACAGCTTATTAAGGAACTATCTGATCTAATCCCTACTAGCCCAATAAAAAAAATGTCAGATCATATACCATTCGATATCCAATCAGAAATCATGAAAAGGCTTCCTGTCAAATCACTAATTCAATTCCGATCCGTTTCAAAACAATGAAAGTCTTTTATCGACAACCCGAAATTCATAAGCAACTACCATATCAATCACACAAACCCCCAACATCATCTACTTTTAGATAGTGTCCAAACCTATACTTCCATTATTGATAACAACACTTTTCCCCAACAAAAGTTTCCCTTAACAGCCCCAGAGTCCCTTAGCTTATTAAGAAACCCATTACCACTCGGTTGTTGTTCTGTTGACGGGTTGCTATGTTTTTGCGGTTTCTATGAAGATGTAGATTCAAAAACTAGGATGGCTGTTATATGGAATCCTACTGTTAGGAAATCTGTTGGTATTGTTGTTATTCCTAAAGCGGGGTATAAGTGTACTATCGTTGGTTTTGGGGTTTGTCCTGATACTAGTGACCCTAAGCTTATTAAGATTAATGCTGATAAATTATCTAGTATGTGGGCGATTGAGGTTTTTACGCTTAGTACACGCGTTTGGAAAACTGTATATATAGGTGCGCCTTTTAAATCGTGTCATTTTACGAGGCTTCAGGTTTTTGTAGATGGGGTTATCTATTTCCTTGCTTATGATGATGCATCTTTGGATAGCGGAACTGTATTTAATTTAGTTATTTCATTTGATTTGAAGAGTGAGAAGTTTGGAGAAGTTTGTCTTCCTGAGAGATTAGTACATACATTTCATCTAGATTTGGCGAAGGTGAATGAGTCGCTTGGTTTACTTGAGTATTTTGATGAGGGTGACGTGCCGGTTTGTGTTGTGTGGACGAGGAAAGATGGTGCTAAAAAACCGTTTAGTAAGCTGTATACTGTTAAGGTTGAGGGTACGTCGTTCATTTGGGTACTAGGGTTTAGGATAAGTGGTGAGGTTGTAATTAAAGTGGATGATGATAATTATGAAGATGGAATTGGAGTTTATGAACCGTTGTCTGGGCATATTAGTGGTGTTGGGATTAATGGACTGCGACATACGTTCTACGCGAGGTCATATATGGAAACGCTACTTTTGCTTGATCAGCCAGATTCTATAACAACGATGAGAGGTGGTTCAGTGGTTGGTAGAAAGGGTAACGGAATGCTGGTAAAGGTGGTTCAGTGGTTGGGAGAAAATGTTAACGGAATGCTGGTAAAGGTGGTTCAGTGGTTGGGAAATATTACTGGTAATTGGTTTTCTAATTTATGAAATGTTTAGGTTAACCATATCTGGGATAGCAGATTAATTAGTATCTTACTGTTATCATGCAATTCAATAAAGGAAATGCGTAATTTTGGACCAATTGTGCTTGTACACTATGGCAGCTCTTTATTTTTTTCTTCGTTTGTTTGTTTATTCAAATATTTGAAACATTAATATGTTATTGAGCCAAAATTATAACCATCGACATAAGACCAATAGCTAGCTAAGACCAGTTGAGCCAAAGTCCTCATAGCCATACACATGCTTCATAATTATATTTCTATGCTATATATATTTTGGTGTTTCAAAAAGTTTTTGGGTAAAGGGATCTCCACCCTGGCAAAATATATTAACCAAAAAAACGTTTAAAGTACAATGGAATGTGGCTGAAATACCACATTTACCTCAAGCAACCGCTTGAACAACCACTATATCATTTACGACATGCCATAAATGAACACCTATCTACCAACACCTAGAACAACCATGAAAAGAAAAAAAAAAACATGTAAAACACTTAGACAAATCCTCATAACAGATTACTTCCTCGAACTGCCTTGAACCTGAAAGTCGAATAGCTTGTTAAATTCCTCCAATTGCCCGGGTAAGTCTAGGACCTGGGCAGCATAATCATCAGAAAAATAACCTTCAAGCTCGTTATGTCCTCCTGCTGATGACAAGTAAGTATTCATAGGATCGTTTGGTTCAAAAACCTCATCATCACTATCAGAGACAACCACATCACCCACCTTAGAGAATGGGTTTCCCTTCTTAAGACCATCAACCACCGGAACAGGTTTCCCATTATCATCCACAAGCGTTCCTTTCCCCTCAATAATAAGCTTTTCAAGCTTATCAATTTTCTCGACAATAGGGGTACTTGGTTTACCAAACTCAATAGACTCATCAACCTCATTGTCACTATCAATCTCCATTACATGCCCGCTTTGCTCCCCTTGCGACGGCACAACCTCAGGCCCCACTCCAGAACTGGTCACCTCATCACTAAGCGCACCAAATGGATTCTTAGTGATGATATCACTTAAATCATCATGAATATACTTATTAGGAGTATGCACATCACTCTTTGCTTGATTAACTGGATGTTCTTGAGCAGCATGCACATTAGGGCCACTAGCATTCTTGTTAGTGCCATTACCTTTAGAAGACGACGCTCCATCAGATCCAACTTTCTTTTTCGAAACTGGCTGCCAACGATAATTCAATGTGACCCTAGGTTTCGAAAAACGAACTCCATCAATAACCTTCTCATGAGTTGGCTCTTTACCCTTACCTTTACGTTTAGTAGCATCTACAAATCTTCCTCATCAACATGAGTTGGCTCTTTACCCTTACCTTTACGTTTAGTAGCATCTACAAAAAGTTGAAACACATATTCTATTAGCATTGAGTCAAGCTTGAAACCACGGATTTAACACACTTTATTGATAGCCGTATTGTATTGATGGGAGGTGATGCAGGTCACTCAAGTCCTTTTCGTTCTTTCTTCCACCATTCAATTTGTTGCCCACACCTTTTCTCTGGCCTCATTTGGCAAAAAGTTGAACTACCAACCAGCTCACACTCTTTCCTATGGCATTCATGGCATTCGTGATTGCATATCTTTGCTGTGCTGCAAGTTAGCCAGCGTGTTGAAGCAAGGTCTTTGATGGTCTTAGATGTTTGAGGGGGGTTTAGGATGATACAGGAATACTAATTCGTTGTTTATCTCTCTTTAAGTATCTTATATTTTTGTTATGTAGACATGTAGTGCTGATGTGTAGCTTTTCCTTTGATTAATGCTATCTATTGATTCAAAGATTTTTACTGAAATTATATAAATAGCTGTATTTGTATTTTCTGTAAAACAACTGTTCTTATAAATGATGGCCGTTTTTTAATTAGATGAACGGTCATTTTTAAAACCAGGTCAAAGTTGTTATTATCAAACCATTTCAAATGGGTCTTCTCTGGTCAGGTGAGTCCTTCTTTCTCTGGCAAACATGAGCACCAGTTAGTATAAATGTATAATATTACTAGTGTAGCATTGTAGAAGAAACGATTCCTTTCCTTTTAAGCACTCGCTTCCGAATGAACTTAGGTGGTAAGTAAGAGCGATTTGAGTTGTATAAGAATGATAATCTATGTATGCTGTGAGAGGATACATTAATCATATTAGAACAACAAGTCCTTGCTTATATCTTCCATCTGATTAGGTAATATTAAGCATTAAACAACAGATATATCAAAGATTGACAAATAATTGTCATGAATGTTGAAATGGAAACATATTTCTTGTGATGAACTCGAAATTCTATATACTCATTTTACGCACAAACTAAACCATATAACTCGGCATGGGCAAAATCAGAGTCAATAATGGTGATAGTACAGCTTGTTAAGTTTGGTTCATCTTTGTGCTTTATCCAAACTGCTGGCTAGTTTTTTGCATCTAAAATTTGATAGGAAGAAAAAAAAAAACAATACAGAAATAAAGATCAATGCATGTCAAACAAGTACTAAAATTGGCTTTAGTATTTTGCTGTGTAGAAGTCACAAGGAGCACTGACATCGCTACCACGTGCTCCTATATTTCATCACTGGAAGCATTATTTTTGCAGCACGCACCTAGGATCACATCTTCATACAAATTAAACTCAGCAGAAATAACATGTTTTGCAAGATGTATGATGATACGAACAGAGGGATAAATTGCAACATACAATTAGTACTTTGATGTAATATTATGAAATACATCACTTCAGCCTAGGGATGGCAACGGGTGCGGTTTAGGTCGGGTTTTCGTGAGCCCGTACCCGTACCCGTTTATGATATCCATACCCAAACCTGCCCCGATGGATACCCGTTTAGTATTATCCATCGGTTTTTCGGTTTTATCCGCGGGTATCGGTTATCCCCGATTGAATCTTTGCAGGACAAAATTGCGGGTATCAAGTTAAAACACTCCACCGAAAACAAATCAAAACACCCTAATATTCAAAGTTTTTATAACTTAAATAAAACGACTTCAATATCATATCATACGATTTAACATTTCGAACAAATCATGATAATAATTCCAAGAAAAAGTACAAAATTCAAATGTCTTTGATAATAGAGACCTTAATTCTTAAGTAATGCATTACAAAATCTAAAGAGGCGTGACTATTTGATCATATAGATCTTAATCCAAGTCTCAAAAAAGTACTTTTTTTGTTTTTGTTTTTTGTTTTGAACAAAGAAAGATCAGTTAATGTGTGTGAGAACTCAAGCCTGAAGACTTGGCGTGTGTATTTGTTTAACTTTTTGTAATTACTAAGATATACTCATATAGGCTATTATAAGGAGTGGACACAAATTTTGTAAAGGGCCAAGAGTCCACAACTTGGCTTGGGCTTTATAGTTTATATAAAATAGGAGGGTATAAACTCGGTAAACGGGCGGGTATTACTAGAACCCGCAACCAAATCAGTACCCGAGGAAAAAAGAATACTTCTACCCGAACCCGCATCCAAACCCGAAAACCCGCCCAAAACCCGACCCATCCTGTTCGGGTTTCGGTTTTCCCCGTCGGTTTCGGGTGCTTTTGCCATCCCTACTTCAGCCACATAGCTCATTGATGTGTGACTGAAGCTCAATTTAATACTATTTGACAACACTACTGTCAGGGGCGGATCCACGTATGAGCTACGTGTAACACGTGCCACACATGGTTCTTGGCGACGAAGTGTAATTTTCTTTAAGTTTCTGAACCTGCTACACCCATTTTAGGGAAAAAAAATTGTTCCGAGTAGTGTTTTTGAAGAAGATTAAGAAAGATGTGGAGATAGAAGATGATGAATAGTACTAGTACTTCGTAATGTTCATAAATGTCTTCTACTATTTGTCTTTTAGTTGACTTATGTGTCCTTTTTAGTGTAGATACCTAGGGCGTGGTGGTAGTGGTTAGGTGATTTTATATGTAGTTTTCTCAGTATACTTTAAGATCATTTATTCATCTAATATTTTGTAAAAATTATGTTATAACCAAGAATCAGTATTCAGGAGGTCGGGGATGCTCGAAATAAAGGTTAAACATGGTAAAATTAGATTAAAGAATTGGGGAAGGTGTGTGTGTTCTTCTAGAGAGAGAAAGGGAAAACCACACACACCTCCTTATTACAATGAACATCCAACCTCTCCTAGTTGCAACTAGGAGAGTATATATACTACAAAACACTAAAACTATGTCCTATTGACAGAACTAGTCCTTGTGCTTTTAACTAATGCAATCTCTCCCCAAAGTAATGTTATATGGAAATTGCTTACAATGTTCCCTACAAGCACAATTAAGTAAAACACAATACAAAACATAAGCACATCAGCTCTGAGAGTGGTCTTCAAGCACCATAGCTTCTTATACATCTGAGTCTTCTCGGCTGCCATCACTTTGACTTGTAGAGGAACAATGTGAGCGAATCTAATTAGGGATTAACATTGACCATTACAATACAATCTCCCCTAATTAGTGCTCTCCCCCAAACTGACAACATCTCTGATGAATGCCCTAACTCTGAAGAAGTCTTTTATGATAAACACATGCGAACCATCTTTAGTCTTCAAACATGCAGCAGAATATGTAAAACGACTGTAGACTCGACCTTCTTCAAGATTTTCTGTTCGGGGGTACAATGTATCAACATCTTCTTCTTCACCAAATCATTTCAGCGTAATCTTTAAATCAGTTCCATAACGTCCATGTAATTAACAAGGTAAAACGGTCAGCCTGGTCCACATGGACTTTAGTACTTTCATAAAGTAATATTTAGTTCACATTTCTCTCCCCCTGATGATTGCCGATCTCAATCGAAATCAGCATTACCAATGTGTTATGTAGTTGTACCGAGCACTTTAGAATACGACTATATCAGCACGTGGGAAGATGTCCGAGTAATCCCATCTATCAACGATACCATTTTTGAAATTGTCCTAACTCTTTATCAACCTCCTGAATTCAACAACACAGCTATTTTCCATTAACCCCAAAAAGGAAACG
>LBNU01000842.1:0-12674 GCA_014162995.1 Artemisia annua | reverse complement strand
TACTCGCTAACATTTCTGCTCCATACTCGCAACCTTACTTGCACTTCATACTCGCTAAACCTAATCCATACTCGCTAAAAGTTAAAACCAGCCCATACTCGCAAATCCAAGCTCCATACTCGCTAAGAAAAAGCTCATACTCGCTAGAATTATTCCAAACTCGCTAAATTCCATACTCGCTAGGTGCTGAATGATACTCGCAAGATTCATGGCTCATACTCGCTAACTTATTTCCATACTCGCTAAAATATATTTCATACTCGCTAAGTATAAGCCATACTCGCAAGAGTTGTATTGATACTCGCAAGAACTCTTTTGATACTCGCAAGAATCAAATTGCCTTACTCGCAAACGATAAGGCTTATGAAGGCATACTCGCCATAAGAAGATGATACTCGCAAAAGCAAGAGCGATACTCGCTAAACCCTAAGCAATACTTGCAATCTTCTTAACTTAAACCCCATACTCGCTAAAGAACAGTTGAAACTCGCTAAACTAGGGCTAAGAATGTACGAGCAGCCACACAAAAAAAACTCACAAATAGCCATTAAAATCACCATAAAAACCCAAAAACCAAATCACACAAACTCCTAGTAGCCTATATGAATGATCTAGATGAAACCCAATGTGTAAACACCCACGAATCTAATCAAACCATTTGAATAGCTACTAAAACCACCCAAAAACACCACGAATCGCCCCTGGTTAGCTCTGATACCACTTGTTATAACCAAGAATCAGTATTCAGGAGGTCGGGGATGCTCGAAATAAATGTTAAACATGGTAAAATTAGATTAAAGAATTCGGGAAGGTGTGTGTGTTTTTCTAGAGAGAGAAAGGGAAAACCACACACACCTCCTTATTACAATGAACATCCAACCTCTCCTAGTTGCAACTAGGAGAGTATATATAGTACAAAACAAATAAACTATGTCCTATTGACAGAACTAGTCCTTGTGCTTTTAATTAATGCAATTTCCAACATATAACATTATTTTCAGGGCTAACAAATTATCTTTTTATAAAAATGTCATAAACTTTTAATTTTATGGAGTATGATTTAAAAGATTTATACTATTTCTATACATTTTATATTTACGGATTAGAGAACAAAACCCAGAAAAACCTAGTTTTACACTAATAAATGGGAACTAAGATTAAGAGTTATTCACGAAGCGAAGCGAGCTAAAAATCGTGCCACACACAATCCAAAATCGTGGATCCGCCACTGACTACTGTTATCAACCCATCAAAAATGTATAAAGCCATTCTCTTTCACAAGTTGCCCTGGTCTATATACGGAAACTCCGGATCTAGGGGCAAATAAGCAAATCAATTGGTCAATCGGGGCATTGTAATAATTATCCCAATTAATAATTACTCTGTGATAGTAATTAATTAATAAGCACATCTTCCTCTCATGCATGACCATCATCTCCTTTATTTTACTACCGTCATTATCATCATCATTTGTTCACTCCAAGTCATCACCAAAATACATAATTCATTCCAAATCTCATTTTTTTACTCCACTCAAGAACATAAACTCCATTTCTACAAACCAATCTTCATCCTTTATCTCCATAAAACAGAAAAAACATCAATCAAAACCCACAAACACCAAAACCCATCCTTCCTTGTTAATTATTAAATTTAAATACCTTCACCATCACTTCACCTCTCCCCACCACACACACAGTAAACCTTGATCTCCCTCTGGTTGGTAAGTCTTTTAACTTAAACTTTTTATTTATTTAAAAGAGTAATAATTTGTTTGCTAGATAACTTAATCATTTGTGACATTATTATATTGTTTGAATTTGGGGGTTGTTTTACCATTCTGTCTTGTTTTCGACAGACATATATAAGGAAAACTGTGGGCTTATAAGCCCCAATTTTCCGGCTTATTTTGAGACTTATGATTTTATATAAACTTCTCTTATATATAATTATAGGCGTATAAAAACTTTTTAACTACGTAAACCGTCCCCTCTGGTTTCTGATCCAAAAAGACCGTACTATATAATTGTTTTAACACAGATGGAATGCTGTAACTTGTTGTTGTTGTTATAAAGTCGGCTACAGGATTTTGTGGACCAAGTTTCCATGTTCGATCACTTTTATAATTATAGGAAAGTTTTGAAACAATTAATTTAATACTTTACAATTTTAAACCTTCAGCTAGCTGGCTGTTTATATGTTTTCTTAATAACAACTTAATGGGTGCGTTTTGGTTATAGTTTCCTTCACATAAAGTTCCTAGATTATGTGATAGATATGAAATTATATCAGAATCAGATACTTAGGTGTTTGGGTTTGCTTACTTTTAAACTTTCATTTCGACTAAGATTAACTGATAAGCACTTCCATTCTTGTTGATAAACACTTAAATACGCAAACCCAAACACCCTATTAACTTTAACGCAACAAGTCTGCAGGAGAATGGAGATGGTGTTCACATCTACTTTTTCAGTTTGTACTACTAGTGACTCAGATTATTAGCTGCAACAAATTTAAATTATTTAAGGATTTGCGTGTAAACTTACCCTTAACTGTCAGAATTTTTTTTTTGGGTAAAAGGGTTTATTCACCCTGGTAAAATGCATTATCCAAAAAAATGTTGAAGTACAAAGGACGAGGGTGACTCCCTCGACTCAGTCCCATAGGACACTTACAGACTCTCATATAAGAATGACACACCATTCTTATAACTTACACAAATGAACCAACCAATAATAACAACAGTAAATTAAACATTACAAAACTACTTAAACATAATCTTGAGCCTTCAAAGTCATTATGGCTGTCCACTTACTTCCATGAAGAACACTTCAACTTGCACATTAAACCATCCAACCTACGACGAGTATTCAAGCGAATGTAGCATTGGATGAATGGAGTTTTGAATAAGAGCCCCCAAAAAACTTAACTTACCAATGTAGCATAAATCTGTACCCAAAAACATGAGAACAAATTCAACTAAGCCATAACATAGGGTGAAACGAAACCCTAACAAACCAAACCTCAACTCAGACCTGAACCCAACATCATATGATCACAAGCAAATCGTATAGGATCAAGCCAAGAACAAATAACATCCAATAACGAACAGCAACAGCACTTCCATCTCTCATAAACCCACTTGAACACGAAGGACTTCCAGCACCACTCAAGATGCACTTGTAAGAACCAAAACCCAAAGGTTACTTGCAAGAAGAAAATAACCAAACCCAAGAAAGAGTTTAGTATAGCATTACGTACCAAAGACCGCAACCAATACGCACATAAAATCACGACACCCAAATATAGGGAATCGATTAGAATTAAGAATTGTGCACCAAAAACAATCGACCTTATTTAGATAAAAGTCGAATAACCGACTTAAGGATTAAAGGGTAATAGGTACGATTGATAGCAAAAGAAACCCTAACAAGCGATCATAAGAAAAATCGTTAAGGGTAAACAAAACGATTTGATGATAAGCCTAGAATCGAATAGGGGACAGATCGATCTTATATATGTAGGAGTCAATCAAGAAACCGACTCTAAGAATAATGTAAATAAGATGCGATTAAAACCAGAAGGCGATTAACAAACCCTAAGAAAAAACGATAAAAGGTATACAAACCCTAAATCGGTTTAATCAAAAAACGATCCAAGAAATCAAAATTAACATCAACCAGCAAGCTAAATAAATGATAAACACTAAGGTAAATCAAGATTAACAAGTGGAATTAGAAAACAAGAGATCATGGAAACGATTTAAGAAAAAACGATTTAGGGTTTGAGGGTTTAGGAAATCGCCCCTAGTTAGAGAGAGAACTTTTTGGGGTAACTGTCAGAATTCAGATATTCAATATAAGATTTGTTGCAAACACTAAAACCGATTATTTGGTTCCTAAAATAATCAGATCATCACTATCAAACTGCAATGCCAAATCCATTTAGTTATTATAATAAGCTATTATGACCAAACTCCTGTTTATAGAATTATGATTATCAACATTAGGTAGTTTTTAAACAATTATAGGAATGATTCGTGTTAATAGTTTATGCGCTAATTGTGTTGATCACTACATTCTCAATGTAAAATAAAAGCAGGTGTTGGGTTATGTGTTTCGTCAGTTATATCTGCCTGGAATGTTACTGACACTTGGTGATTATTTTTGATTTACAGCTTATTAAGGAACTATCTGATCTAATCCCTACTAGTCGAAACGCCCAATAAAAAAAATGTCAGATCATATACCATTCGATATCCAATCAGAAATCATGAAAAGGCTTCCTGTCAAATCACTAATTCAATTCCGATCCGTTTCAAAACAATGGAAGTCTTTTATCGACAGCCCAAAATTCATAAGCAACTACCATATCAATCACACAAACCCCCGACATCATCTACTTGTAAAGTACGAGTTAGATAGTGTCCAAACCTATACTTCCATTACTGATAACAATACTTTTCCCCAACAAAAGTTTCCCTTAACAGCCCGAGAGTCCCTTAGCTTATTAATGTTGGACGCTTTTAATGCCTAACATGCCAAAGAAAACAAGATGGGTCAAAACATAAAGCCTGTAGATTAGTTTCTGGTTTGGGCTGCAGGCCAACAAACCCAATAGATAGTTAAACGGTTATTTAGTCAGTTAATTAGATTGTAACATTTAGTTTAGGGTTGCAACGTTTTGATGAATCGTTATGTCTCTTGAAGACAACGTTTCTCTCTTAGATATAGGTTTAGGATTCTCTGTAAACATCAACCCTTTCTTAATATCAATATTAATTTATCGGGTTCAACCCATATATCTTCCTGTCCTATTTTATTCGATTCTGTTTGATGGCATGATTGTTGTTTGATTATTTTTCGATCCTGGAAACCCACAAAGACCTGTGGAACAATTAAGAGACCCATTACCACTCAGTCGTTGTTCTGTTGACGGGTTGCTATGTTTTTGCGGTTTCTATGGAGATGTAGATTCAAAAACTAGGATGGCTGTTATATGGAATCCTACTGTTAGGAAATCTGTTGGTATTGATGTTATTCCTAAAGCGGGGTATAAGTGTACTATCGTTGGTTTTGGGGTTTGTCCTGATACTAGTGACCCTAAGCTTATTAAGATTAATGCTGATAAATTATCTAGTATGTGGGCGATTGAGGTTTTTACGCTTAGTACATGCGTTTGGAAAACTGTATATATAGGTGCGCCTTTTAAATCGTGTCATTTCACGTGGCTTCAGGTTTTTGTAGATGGGGTTATCTATTTCCTTGCTTATGATGATGCATCTTTGGATAGCGGAACTATATTTAATTTAGTTATTTCATTTGATTTGAAGAGTGAGAAGTTTGGAGAAGTGTGTCTAGATTTGGTGAAGGTGAATGCGTCGGTTGGTTTACTTGAGTATTGTGATGAGGGTGACATGCCGGTTTGTGTTGTGTGGATTGTGGACGAGGAAAGATGGTGCTAAAAAACCGTTTAGTAAGATGTATACTGTTAAGGTTGAGGGTAAGTCGTTGTTCAGTTGGGTATTAGGGTTTAGGAAAGATGGTGAAGTTGTAATTAAAGTTGATGATGATAATTATGAATATGGAATTGGAGTTTATGAACCCTTGTCTGGGCATATTAGTGGTGTTGGGATTAATGGACAGCGACATATGTTCTATTTTTTTTTGGGTAAAGGGATCTCCACCCTGGCAAAATATATTAACAAAAAAAAAACGTTTAAAGTACAATGGAATGTGGCTGAAATACCACATTAACCTCAAGCAACCGCTTGAACAACCACTAGATCATTTACGACATGCCATAAATGAACACCTATCTACCAACACCTAGAACAATCCTGAAAAGAAAAAAAACATGTAAAACACTTAGACAAATCCTCATAACAGATTACTTCCTCGAACTGCCTTGAACCTGAAGATCGAATAGCTTGTTAAATTCCTCCAATTACCTAGGTAAGTCAAGGACCTGGGCAGCATAATCATCAGAAAAATAACCTTCAAGCTCGTTATGTCCTCCTGCTGATGACAAGTAAGTATTCATAGGATCGTTTGGCTCAAAAACCTCATCATCACTATCAGACAGACAACCACATGTTCACGCCACGATTCCGAGAATGGGTTTCCCCTTCTTTAAGACGCATCAACCACCGGAAACAGGTTTACATTATCATCCCACAACCGTGTCCTTTTCCCTCAATAATACAGCTTTTCAAGCTTATCAATTTTCTCGACAAATAGGGGTACTGGTGGTCTTTTCCAAACTCAAAGACTGCATCAAGCCTCATTGTCACTGATCGCAATCTCCATTACATGCCCTTTGCTCCTTGCGACGGCAAGACTCCGGCCCACTCCAAGGACTGGTCACGCTCATCACTCACGACGGGCACCAAATGGATTCTTAGTGAATGATGATCACATTAAATCACTCATGAATATCCAGCTTATTACGGAGTATGCACATCACTCTTTTGTTGATTAACCGGTTGTTCTTGAGCAGGATGCACATTAGGGCCACTAGGCAGCTTGTTAGTGCCATTACCTTTTGAAGACGACGCTCCACCTCAGATCCACTCTTCTTCTTTGCAAGAAACTCGGCTGCCAACCGATAATTCAATGTGGACCTAGGTTTCGAAAAACCGAATCCATCAATAACTTCACACTGAGTTGCGCCTTCTGTTACCTTACCTTTACGTTTAGTAGCCATCCTACGNGGTTTTCTGATTAATGAAATGTTTAGGTTAACTATATCTGGGATAGCAGATTAATTAGTATCTTAATGTTGTCATGCAATTCAATAAAGGAAATGCGTAATTTTGGACCAATTGTGCTTGTACACTGTGGCAGCTCTTGATTTTTTTTCTTCGTTTGTTTGTTTATTCAAATATTTGAAACATTCATATGTTATTGAGCCAAAATTATAACCATCGACATAAGACCAATAGCTAGCTAAGACCAGTTGAGCCAAAGTCCTCATAGCCACCCCGGCCATGTCACCTGGTTGATATGTCCAAGTGCAGGCTTTAAGAAAACAGCTACATACCGACGCTAGTGATCCACATCTAAACAATACAACTTTTATCATGTGTTTCTAAAGCTTAAAAGGTTCAATTCTCTAATACAACTGATAGATTCTTCTGCTCCATGTATATTTAATATAGTCGACTGTAAGTATGTTGAAATAAAGGGCTCGAAGCCAACATAATAAGAAAGTCCAACTAATAATCCCCTATAAGAACATACTACGACGTAACGAACTATCAACTATACTAGCTCAAATTACAAAGTCAAGCACAAAAATCTAACAGACAGTATTACAGCTTCGTGAGCAAGACAATTATTAATATACATTCAAATCAACATACACCAATAAGATACAAAACTGGCATACGCTAATGACTTGTACAAAGATCACGAATCTAAACCGTCGTTAAGCAAACAATCCCAATCACTTTACAAGCCGAAAGTAAAAAAGTCAACCACTCGTAAACGCATCGAAATCATTACAGATGCATTGTTTAAGCAATAGCATCCAAACACTGATATAGAATATTAACAATCTACTAAACCAAAGCAACCACAGTGGCAGAAGGACTTGTGACTATCACTCTAAAATGTTTGAGGTCTCAAGTTCAATTCCTACTATGTGCCAACAACCTTAAGTGGCCACGCCAACCTTCTGAAAAGGGAGGGCTTTACCTGATTTGAGTCTATGTGGTGGTGGGTTCAAACCCCGTTGATTAGTCGGCCAAAAAGGTCAGAAATCATGGTTAAAAAAAAAAGGCGTATATGCGTCGTCTCTAACAACATGCATGCATGTCACGAATCAAAACTGCTGATAAAATACTATACTTTGTTTTATAGTATCCAACTTGTATTTTATAGCTCAACATTCTAAACAATTAAAACACGCATATTTCAGATCATTTATCGTAATTCAGATCCATGTCACAAACCATAAATTATAAAATCGGACTACACATATCACAAACCAAACAGCTAGATCTGGATAAATAAATTTACATAAATCATTTACGTGGATTCTTGATTATAAATATCTACTGAAACATAGATCTTTTCAAATCCAGATTTGAGTTGTTAAGCGTTGCTTTCTTATGAGCTACGATGAAGGGTGTATCAGTTGATGAATTGCTGATCACGATCAAGATTATTGTGAAAATAGAGGGGATTGAATTCAACGCTGGCTTCGCCATTGTTTCTTTTTTTGTTTGTTGAGTTACGTGTGAGGTTCTGATGTTAAATGTGTTTGTTTGTTTCTCATTATATTTATTTAATATCACTGTAATGTAACCTTGTTATACTGCATTTGTAGATCTCAACAAGATATCTCTATCTAGAATTTTTGGTTAGGCATAAATTGTCTTGTTGTTCATGCCCCGACAGAGTCTAAAGCTTTGGAGCAAGGTGCTAATTATTTTTCCATATATTCAAGCCAATATCTTTTTATGATCATTTGCCAAGAAGCATGCATTGGCTTACTGAAATGCTTGGGTACTGTAAAACCTATTAAAGTTTTTGATGCTTCTATTGTTTTAGGAGATTGTGGCGATTGATTGTTTTCCTTTAATTGTTTTTTTTTTATTTATTTTTTATTTTTTTTATTTTTTTTTTCTTTTCAGATTTATACATCCATAACATCACCGATTCAAAAAAAACTTATACATCAATTGAAATTATCAAAATCCGATACACCCGAAAACGATACATCGACTGATACGCTGATACATCCATTGTGAAAAATTGATACACTTGTACATCAGAACTAATAAAAAAAATCAGATCCTAAACAGGTACATCGATTGAAATAAATCATATCTTAACTGATGAATAAACTCACTTCATACACGAAGCACATGCGGACCAAACAAATCACTGATACATAAACTTTGAAACAATTAGAAAATTACAAAAATGTTAATTTAATAGATGCACTAGTACATCGGATAAGATAATTCATAAATTAAAGAATGTAAAATTTACAATAACATTGATAACAACGTCATGTGGACTAATCAACTAAATAAAATGCAATATATAAACTAAAAAGATAAATCTTTCATTGTTATTATCAGAAACTCCTAGATACATAACCATACGCAACTCACATCTTCAATTGGTGTACTAATTCGACGGAGGCTTTTTGTCACACCCTGAATTTACCTGATTGGCAGCGGAATTGAATACCTGGGTGTAACGTTCATGGCATCTCATACAAGGTTATATTGAACGACCTAAGTGTCGNTTATCTATATTTTTTGTATTTATCTTCTACTTGTGTTGTGGATAAATATAAAATGTTACCTAATAAGAAAATAATATTTTTTTTTTAAATATCTTATCTATATTTTTTGTATTTATCTTCTACTTGTGTTATGAATAAATAAAAAATTTTACTTAATAAGAAAATAATCTTTTTTTTTAAATAAAATTATTACTAAATAAGGTATGGTTCCAATTTTTTTGTGTTATGGATTTTTTTTAAATAAAATTATTACTAAATAAAGTATGGTTCCAAATTTTTTTGAAATGAAAAATTCTCAATAGGGGTTTTGTTTTATTATATAAAAGATATCTTGCCGTTCGATTAAGAAAATACTTTTGTTATTTAGTGAGTTAATTAAAGTGTAACTAAAAGAAAACAAACGTCCACTTGTGCTGTGTACCCTTTGATGTTAAAGACTCAGTAGGAAGGTTCAAACCTACCTTCCACGCAAAATAAATTGACAACGATATAAATGTAAATTTAGTACGAAACACGCTAAAATAAGAAAATTAAGTTTTTAGAAAATTCAACGCGTTAAAATAAGAATATTAGTTTTCTAGAGAGTTGAATGAGATAACTGTATAGTTATACTAGTTATAATATTCGTGCACGCACGGGTTTTAACTTTGTATTTAACTAATAGAGTAATTACATACACGGGAGTGTTTTCAATCGCTATTTTAACTTATACATGCATCAAGAATGCCAAAATAGAAGTAGCACACAAAACAAATTCATGATAAAAACCAAAGTAGTGAACAGTTTCATATAGTGGTGTTATCACCCATCTAAAAGTAGCATATTGTGAGGTTAAACATAACTACTAGTACATATCATCATAAAGAAGGGTACATCTTGGCTAACCCAGCCTAATTGATATATTGGTAATACTTGGGAAGAAACTTCTTGACCTTCATCGGCGGTCAAAATGACAACATCATCTTGTTGAAGTGAAACAAATTGAGTATCTTGCACGAACATGTTGTCCATTGTTAGTTCTTCAGAATCAACAGTTGATCCACTTAAAATGTGTAGGCTGCTTTTGTTCCATCTCCACTCTTTCTAACAATTCTATTATAGTTTATTATTGAGGACCAAATGCACCACGATGAACCATAAATTGCACCACTACGTCAACTTAGATTTTTTAATCACCTACATAGGAATTTCTAATATATAACTGGTAACTTATAGACACCCTCATAAATCTAAAAAAATGTATGTAATGTTTCAATAGTTTAATGGTTGTTCCATCGTAAGCATTATTGCATTATCCTTTACTCCCATGCACACACATAGTTTAGACTATTTGATTTACATCTTACAGTAAAGAAATCAAACTTAGGTTGTTACCTCTGTATAAGCCATTCTTAGTCAATAAAAGTGTTATGGCAATAAGAATAATAAGATTTACTAAACAATTCTAAACACGCTCTTAGTAGGTAATCGACTCCCGATCTCCATAATGAAAGCTGCTAATATTTCACCCTTATATAGGTAGAGTCAGGGCAAGACCAAACTTGGCACTCTTGTCAATAACTTTTGTGTCAACTTTCCTCTGAAAGGGTAAAAATGGACCTTGGATGCCACTCGTGTTAGATGAGTGCACTTGCCTTTCCATTGTTGATGACATGAGCCTTCACCGTGGTCAATGGACCCAACGAGATATCTCTATCAAGATTTTTTAGTTTAGCATATATTGGACCAGTTTTTTATGATAATTGTCTTGTTATTCATGCTCCTAAGGAGTCCAAAGCTTTGGAGCAAGGTGCTGATATGTTTTCATTCATTCAAGCTAATTTCCTTTTATGATTTGCCAATAGGTCTTCCAAGAAGTATGCATTAGCTAACTAAATTGCTTGGGTGGTAACACCTAAAAAAGTTTTTGATGCTTCTATTGGTTTAGGAAATTGTGGAGATTGATTGTTTTCCTTTAGTTGTTTCTTTTAATTATGGTCGTTATTATTGCTTTTCTCAAGCCGCTTGATGGCTGTATTATATGCCTTTTGGCTTATTTTGAGGTACATAGAAATGTCTTGCCCTTCGGATAGGAAATAAAAAATAATTATTTAGTGAGTTCATTGAAGTGTAACTAAAATAACAAGCGTCCACTTGTGGTGTGTATCCTTTGATATTGAAGACCCAATGGGCAGGTTGCTTCCACGAAAAATAAATTGACAATGATATAGATATAATTTAGTCCATCTGTGATGTGTACCCTTTGATATTGAAGACCCAATGGGCAGGTTGCTTCCACGAAAAATAAATTGACAATGATATAGATATAATTTAGTACGAAACACATTAGATTAGAAAATTAAGTTTTGTTAAAATAAGAATATTAATTTTCAAGAAAATTGAATGATATAACTGTATAAATATATAGATAGAGACAAATGTCACGGACTTGTCTCGACGAGACACTTAGTTTTGACTAAGTCAGCCTTCCTCGAACACTCAACGAATTAGGCAATCAAAGAAAGCTTTAATTTAAAGAAAGGAAGAAATGGGGCGAAGAGAATATTTGTATTGCTAGAGAGAACTTTACTACGAGCTAAGATATAAGTGAATTGAGAGATGAGCCTATTTTACCACCTTCATTGGGAGGACCCTTCTAGGGTTTTCAAGAGCTTCTTAGTGTTTCTAATACCTTCTTGCACATTTTATAGAATTCTTGAGTCTTCTAGGATAGTATTGAACAACCGAGAATCTTGTTTAACCTCATAAACGACCCAATCACTTGTGAGGCCCATGACATCCTTCCCAACCTAAGCTCAATGTCCTTGTCATGCCATTCTCATGATATCACTTGATCTCGCCCGCCACAATAATTCCTCAACCTCCCAACTTGCTTTACTAACTAGCAAGCCTCGTTACTTGATCAAGTAATCCTTATAGCGCGGCATACCTCATCTTTGTACCGTACGATCCAACAAAATATCATCAACCTCTCGATTAGACAAAGTTACAACCGCTATTGGTGTCGGCTTGGACACCCTCGTTCCGTCTCTTCCCCTTATCCTTGATCAGGCTTGAGAAAGTTAACGTGAAAGACCAAGTGGATCTTCAACTTGGATGATAGTTGAAACCAATAAGATACTTCCCCAACACGTCCAATCACTGGGAAAGGGCCTTCATATCTTCGTATCAACCCCTTTTGCACATTCCACGATGATTTGAATTGTTGAGTTAAGAACTTCACCATTACTTGATCTCGAACCTCAAATACGATGAGTCTTCCCTTTTCATTCGCCCATTTTTTAATCTTCATAGCCACCTTGTTTAATAATGCACAGCCCAAGTCCGATTACTCTTGTGATTCCATCATCGTCTTGTAAACGATCGGCCTACTCCCCTCGTACAATGCGGCTAAGGCATTTGGAGTTGCTGCG
>LBNU01000839.1:245045-267361 GCA_014162995.1 Artemisia annua | reverse complement strand
GGTTGATTTCGACAACCGCCTTAACATTTGGATTTGGACAATGGACCGAGAAGTGATGACTCGGACTTGTGACTCATATATTTTATAACTCGAACAAATTATAAAACTCGTAATAACTTATATATCGATATAAACATTCATTTATATATATATATATATATATATATATATATATATAAATGAATGTTTATATCGATATATAAGTTATTACGAGTTTTATAATTTGTTCGAGTTATAAAATATATGAGTCACAAGTCCGAGTCATCACTTCTCGGTCCATTGTCCAAATCCAAATGTTAAGGCGGTTGTCGAAATCAACCATTGACTAGAAAGTGAAAGTGACCTCGACGTCGCTCAAAGTTCACAAGTCCGAATATCTCATCTTCAAGAATCAAAATAATCCCCGTCACAATCCAAATCAATCCACTCAAACAAACTACAACAACCTGGTCCGACTACGGTACCTAACTAACCTATCTCCGTTACACTAATGCTGTATTGACCATTGCCGAGACCACGAGGGTCTCGGCCTCCTTATTACTCCGTCGGCCACAAACCAAAAACAACAACAACACATGATAGCAACAAGAACAACAATCAATAACAACTAAAAACCTCAAGGACCGTAAACCTCGAGTCGAATAACAACCGGGTCTATGCCGAGAGACCCACTTGGGTCTCGGCTTAGTTTCATGAGCCACGAACCCAACCCCGAGACCATGAGGGCCTCGGTTAGGCTCAACCGAGCACACAAACTCAGTCCATACGGACCCTTAGGGTCGCGGTACCACAACAACAATAACAAGAATCAATTCTTGAAATCAAGGCTCAACCAAAATCATGCTTAAGATCTCATAAGCTCGAAAAATAGTGCAAGCCGAGAGCCTAGGCTCTCGGTTCACCTTCGACACCCACAAGAACACAAACCCGGATACCAAACTTGTGTAAAATCACGTTTTATACATAAACCCATATATATGTTTCGTTGTTTATCAAAATAAATCAAGAAAATCCCAAAACCCATCAATAAATACTCGGTATCTCACGGATCTATGCACACCGAGACAAGTTTACACTTGTTTCGGTGTTTGCTCACCTTCTTGAAGCTTAGAACTCACGGATCTAGTAAAAATAATAGGAATGGGGTCGGATTTGATGATATACATGATGTTAAAGTGAGTTTTAGGGCGCGTGCTATATACCAAAAGAAAGAGGATGAAGTAAGGATTAAGATGGTGGTGGTGGTGTATGGTGATGACCGGCGGTGGTGATGGTGTTGGGGTTTGCAAGTGGCGGCGACAAGGGAGAAGGGAGGTGAGGTGTTTGGTGATGAATATTATGAGTGAGGGTTAGGGTTAGGGGTTGATATACCCGAATTTTACAAAAATAGTCCCTCTAGTTCTCTTGTTCCAATATAAGCCACGAATACATTGGGGTTTATGAAATATCATTAAGTGGGTTTTCCCGTAACACAATTACTCGTTCTCGAAAATATTTAAAAACTCCACTATACGTTCAACAATCATATAGACCAAACCGTAGACTCAAAATATTTAAACTTGTTAGGTTATCCTAGTGCTGGAGTCAACGTAGTGCCTAATAATGATCTCAAAAATAAATCACCACATATATTCCATATTAAATTTAAAATTCCAATTCAAATTCCATGTAAACCACGAATTTAAAAATCACGATTCAAAGTTTACAAACTTATCGCGAATAGACTTACAAATATTCCAAAGTCATTAAATTTAAAGTAATGTGGGTTTTTAAATAGCTCCCTAATTTGCCAGTTGTCACATGAATAGATCCACCATTCCAACAATTGTATGTAGTATCTTTAAATGGTCAAAGCAAAACAACTAGATAAAATTGCCAGTTTGTCTTTTATCATTTTGCGGTAATTTGTCTAGTTTCTATTTTAATAACTCATAAAGTGCAAATCATCTTACTATTAAAGATTGCTATGAGTTATTTATTTAGAAAATAGACAATTCTAATTATCCTATTATACCTTTCTCATTCATGAAAAGGATTAGGATTAAGTCTCACACTTCTCTATATGGAAAGAAGACTATGTTTATTCTTTTCGTAAAATTGATCCTAACCAAAAACCCATACGGGTGTAGATCAATTTACTTGTGAAAAGAATAACTCATGTTTACGGTTCAATGTTGCATTAATACATTTAAAAGAATTTGCAAAATTCAATTTTTGTATTTTCGATAATTCATGTTTTCAAGAAAATATAATACCCATGGAAATATTCATATAACCAAATAATTCTTGAAAACCTAGGATCCAACTTTTCATAAGTTTCATTACATCAGTTGATCTGCTAGTAATGAAAGTACAAAATATGGTAATCTGTCGAACAATAATTGACAAACAATTTTCCAATTCCTAGATCATTATGGGATTTATATCAAATTAATTCATCAATTTGCAATGTAAGCATGTTTCATCCCATCTCATGCCGTAAGTTCTAGGTCTCACGAATCAACTTACTTAAGTCGTCTAACTTAGAAACTGCAAATTCTCCATGTGTGGTCTCACGCACACTCGGAAATTTGCCTTGTCATTAATCTTTGGCCTAGGTCTCACGCATACCAAAGAATTAATTCCAAGTGTTCCTTATAGTTAGATGGCATGTAACTTAAATTTAAGCAACAAAAGTTATTTTCATGGTTGTAAGTTCACAAATTTCTAGGAAGACTATGAGTATTTACTGGGTAATGGCGGTGGTATGTTGGGTGTGATGCTTGGTCCTGTTACATGTTTAGAAGATGCAGAGACGGTTCAAGGCAATCACGAGGATCAAGAAGAATGGATGAGCCCGATTGGTCGGTTCGCCCTTACCTTCAGTGAGGCAGGGCGGTTCGTTTGGATTAAGCAGGACATTGCTCATGCATTTCAAAGGGGCAAGGATATTGAGATCAATGGGAGATACGCGTATATTAATAAACTCACCAGAATGTGGCGAGATGCATGCTTGATTACGAGACATGTGGGGATACCTGATGATACCGCGCATATGGATCCGCCTGAGCAGCAAGACAAAAAAACCATAAATGGCTGCGAAAAATTAAAAACAAACAGCAGATATGCCAATGCGGCGCTTGGCTTGAAAACCCTAGTAAGTAGTTTTTACACACACACACACACACACGTAGTTTTAGTGATCATTGTGCTCACTCTCACATGAGCACATCAAAGTTAAAGTGTTAAAGTGGAAACTAAATCAATTGTCTTAGATTGAAAAATAATACTGATTACCTTCTGTTTTTTTCAGGCCTTTAAGAAAAAGAAAAATGCTGGAGAAAGAGACAGAGGAGATATGTTTAGAGATTATGATAGGGGGAAACGTGGTCTGGATTATGAGACTAGATATAGGGATAAAGATTGTTGACGTTATAAAGACCGGGAAGGCATGGACTTTTATAGGAAGAAACGTGGTCGGGATTATGAGACTAGAGATATGGATAAAGATTATGGACGTGATAGAGACCGGGAAGGCATGAACTTTGATTGGAAGAAACGTGGTCGGGATTGTTATACAAGAGATGGGATAAATATGATGGAGATAGATATGGATATGATAGGTAGGAAGGACATAGTAATGAAGGCAGACATAGATCTGTTAGGGATAAATATGGCGGAGATATATATAGATATGATAGGGAAGGCATGGATTTTTATAGGAAGAAACGTGGTCGGGATTGTGAGACTAGAGATATGGATAAAGATTATGGACGTGATAGAGACCGGGAAGGCATGAACTTTGATTGGAAGAAATGTGGTCGGGATTGTTATACAAGAGATGGGGATAAATATGATGGAGATAAATATGGATATGATAGGTGGGAAGGACACAGTAATGAAGGCAGACATATATTTGTTAGGGATAAATTTGGTGGAGATATATATAGATATGATAGGTGGGAAGGACAACAAATATCTGATAGGTGGGAAGGTGGTCGGGATTCTGATAATGAATGAAGGAGCAGAAATGAAAGGAGAGTGAAGAGGAGGAGGGAGGAGGGAGAGGAGTCAGAGTATGAAGGCAGGAGTGAACATAGATCTGATAGGTAGGAAGGTGCTTGGGATTCTAATAATGAAGGCAGGAGCTTAAAGGATGGTGAAGAGGAGGAGAGAGGAGGGGAGGAGTCAGAGTAATGAATGCAGGAGCTTGTATGCGTAATACTCTCTAATTGATACGAATTTGGAGCTATCATCCTTTTGGTCCATCACTGCACAAGGAAGTAAACATTTAAGGGTATAGAATATTAGGCTTAAAAAGTGTATGTATTCTTACCATTTTGTTCATGAACAGTACTACTCCCTCGACCCATAGTGCCGCAACCTGCAAAACATCTGGGTTATTATACACTCTTTGGTCTTGTGAGGGGAGTGTCTTACGAACGATGTTATAGTTATCCAGTTGAGGAATAACTTTTAGGCTGCGAAAGAAACGTGCATAAGGATTTTGTTCAAGATATTTCATGCATTTTTTAATTGCCTGTTCATGTTCAGTATCATGAATATACAATTGAAGATTTTTTGCATTATTATTTGAAGGGAGCAAATCATTTATGAAATGGTAAACCTGCCCTAGACTCTAAAAGTGTATATTCCATTGTTTCTTTTACTAAGATTGGTATCTGATTTCATTCCTAAGGAAGTAAAAGTGAATTGGTTGTTATATGTTCTAATGTATGTTCTAATTCTTTTGCTTCTTCTGATGTTGAGGTCAAAAGTTGTTTCATAATATCTTGTAGGTCATTGTTAGTAAGAAAAATACGACCATTTAAGCAACAAAAGTTATTTGTTTCCGAGTAGAATTTAATAGCATGACAGTGAGGACAACCGTTCTCTCTTTTGATAAGATGCTTCAATGCATATAACAATGGGCCTCACAATGGGTTGGAGCTTTTTGAAATCAGTTACGCATATCATAAAGGAGCTCGTTATTTTCATTGTTGTAAGTTCACAAATTTCTGGGAAGACTATGAGGATTTACTGGGTAATGGCGGTAGTACATTGGGAGTGAAGCTCGGTCCTGTTAAATGTTTAGAAGATGCAGAGACGGTTCAAGGCAATCAAGAGGATCAAGAAGAATAGAGGAGCCCGATTGGTCGGTTCGCCCTTACCTTCAGTGAGGCAGGGCGGTTCGTATGGATTAAGCAGGACATTGCTCATGCATTTCAAAGGGGCAAGGATATTGAGATCAATGGGAGATACACGTATATTAATATACTCACAAGAATGTGGCGAAATGCATGCTTGATTACGAGACATGTGGGGATATCTGATGATACCGCGCATATGGATCCGCCTGAGCAGCTAGACAAAAAAACCATAGATGGCTGCGAAAAATTAAAAACAAACAGCAGATATGCCAATGCGGCGCTTGGCTTGAAAACCCTAGTTAGTAGTTTTTTATACATACACACACACGTAGTTTTAGTGATCAGTGTGCTCACTCTCACATGAGCACATCAAAGTTAAAGTGTTAAAGTGGAAACTAAATCAATTGTCTTAGATTGAAAACTAATACTGATTTCCTTCCGTTTTTTGCAGGCCATTAAGGAAAAGAAAAATGCTGGAGAAAGAGACAGAGGAAATATGTTTAGATATTATGATAGGGGAAACGTGGTCTGGATTATGAGACTAGATATAGGGATAAAGATTGTGGACAATATAAAGACCGGGAAGGCATGGACTTTTATAGGAAGAAACGTGGTCGGGATTGTGAGACTAGAGATATGGATAAAGATTATGGACGTGATAGAGACCGGGAAGGCATGAACTTTGATTGGAAGAAAAGTGGTCGGGATTGTTATACAAGAGATGGGGATAAATATGATGGAGATAGATATGGATATTATAGGTGGGAAGGACATAGTAATAAAGGAAGACATAGATCTGTTAGGGATAAATATGGTGGAGATATATATAGATATGATAGGTGGGAAGGACAACAAATATCTGATATGTGGGAAGGTGGTCATGATTCTGATAATGAATGAAGGAGCAGAAATGAAAGGAGAGTGAAGAGGATGAGGGAGGAGGGAGAGGATTCAGAGTATGAAGGCAGGAGTAAACATATATCTGATAGGTGGGAAGGTGCTTGGGATTCTGATAATGAAGGCTGGAGCTTAAAGGAGGGTGTAGAGGAGGAGGGAGGAGGGGAGGAGTCAGAGTAATGAATGCAGGAGCTTGTATGCGTAATACTCCCTAATAGATATGAATTTGGAGCTATCATCCTTTTGGTCCATGACAGCACAGTGAAGTGAACATTTAAGTGTATAGAATATTAGGTTTAAAAAGTGTATGTATATTTACCATTTTGTTCCATGAACAGTACTACTCCCTCGACCCATAGTGCCGCAACCTGCAAAACATCTGGTTTATATACACTCTTTGGTCTTGTGAGGGGAGTGTCTTACAAATGATGGTATAGTTATCCAGTTGAGGAATATCTTTTAGGCTGCGAAATAAACGTGCATAAGGATTTTGTTCAAGATATTTCATGCATTTTTTAATTGCCTGTTCATGTTCAGTATCATGAATATACAATTGAAGATTTTTCGCATTATTATTTGAAGGGAGCAAATCATTTATGAAATGGTAAACCTGCCCCTGGACTCTAAAAGTGTATATTCCATTGTTTCTTTTACTAAGATTGGTATCTGATTTCATTCCTAAGGAAGTAAAAGCGAATTGGTTGTTATATGTTCTAATGTATGTTCTAATTCTTTTGCTTCTTCTGATGTTGAGGTCAAAAGTTGTTTCATAATATATGGTAGGTCATTGTTAGTAATAAAAATACGACCATTTAAGCAACAAAAGTTATTTGTTTTCGAGTAGAATTTTATAGCATGACAGTGAGGACAACCGTTCTCTCTTTTGATAAGATGCTTCAATGCATATATCAATGGGCCTCACAATGGGTTGGAGCTTTTTGAAATCGGTTACGCAGATCATAAAGGAGCTCGTTATTTTCATGGTTGTAAGTTCACAAATTTCTGGGAAGACTATGAGTATTTACTGGGTAATGGCGGTGGTATGTTGGGTGTGATGCTTGGTCCTGTTACATGTTTAGAAGATGTAGAGACGGTTCAAGGCAATCACGAGGATCAAGAAGAATGGAGGAGCCCGATTGGTCGGTTCGCCCTTACCTTCAGTGAGGCAGGGCGGTTCGTTTGGATTAAGCAGGACATTGCTCATGCATTTCAAAGGGGCAAGGATATTGAGATCAATGGGAGATACGCGTATATTAATATACTCACCAGAATGTGGCGAGATGCA
The DNA here is from genome assembly GCA_014162995.1 of Artemisia annua. Lineage (NCBI taxonomy): Eukaryota > Viridiplantae > Streptophyta > Magnoliopsida > Asterales > Asteraceae > Artemisia > Artemisia annua. The sequence continues at coordinate 260,050 of LBNU01000839.1, read as the reverse complement.
TGCTTGATTACGAGACATGTGGGGATACCTGATGATACCGCGCATATGGATCCGCCTGAGCAGCAAGACAAAAAAACCATAAATGGCTGCGAAAAATTAAAAACAAACAGCAGATATGCCAATGCGGCGCTTGGCTTGAAAACCCTAGTAAGTAGTTTTTACACACACACACACACACGTAGTTTTAGTGATCAGTGTGCTCACTCTCACATGAGCACATCAAAGTTAAAGTGTTAAAGTGAAAACTAAATCAATTGTCTTAGATTGAAAAATAATACTGATTACCTTCCGTTTTTTGTAGGCCTTTAAGAAAAAGAAAAATGTTGGAGAAAGAGACAGAGGAGATATGTTTAGAGATTATGATAGGGGGAAACGTGGTATGGATTATGAGACTAGATATAGGGATAAAGATTGTTGACGTTATAAAGACCGGGAAGGCATGGACTTTTATAGGAAGAAACGTGGTCGGGATTGTGAGACTAGAGATATGGATAAAGATTATGGACGTGATAGAGACCGGGAAGGCATGAACTTTGATTGGAAGAAACGTGGTCGGGATTGTTATACAAGAGATGGGATAAATATGATGGAGATAGATATGGATATGATAGGTGGGAAGGACATAGTAATGAAGGCAGACATAGATCTGTTAGGGATTACTCTATATTGTTTGGTGTTATTCTACCTTGTATAATATGATTACGAGGGCAAAACTAAAATTTAAGGGTGAAAATTAGATGAGAAATTGATGATTACCTTTTGGAAAAGTGGTCGAGGTTTTGGAAAAGTGATAGAGGTTATAATAAGTTAAAATTTGGAATTAAAGTGTTCGGGCGTGGTTCCTTATTATTTTATTATAATAAGAAAATCGAATCGAACCGAATTAGATTAAATCGAACAGAAAACCGAATCGAATGATACTAATTACTTAATTTTAGTTATTTGTTATTTAATTATATAGACTTTTTTAAAAAGAAAAAAAATCTAGGCTATATTTCTTGTAAAAAAAAAATTATATTTAAATTTTTTATATTTTAGAGTTACTTTGTATTTGTAAGTAATGTTTGGAGTAATATATTCACCATTTTCAACCTGAAAAAAAAAATTATATATTTATTTGAATTAAGTTTTTGATTGTTTTATTTTATCAAACCAAATTCAAATTAGAAAACCGAATATTTAATTCAATTCGATTATATGGTTTAGTCTTTTTTAGTTCGGTTTATTTTCGGTTTTCGATTTTTACGAGTGAAACCTAAATTCTGCACCCTAATCCTTAGAGCATCCGCAATGTTCAAGTTGTTCAATAGCCTTTTACATTCATACATTGTACTTTCTACTCATTTTTAAGCATCAAAAAGCTTTAGCTAAAATGGTTCTCCAATGGTAAAGCTTTTTACAATAGCTTGATGGAAAGAATAAGTGATGATGCAAAAGGAGTTAACTTGTATACTTTGATTAATATATTACTGAAGTACTCCCTCCGTCTCATACTTATTGTCTATATTTCCATTTATGGATGTCTCAAATTAATTGTCCACTCTCAATTTTTAGTAAGAAAAAGAGAATTTTGTGAAGGAATATTCTATTTGAGTGGTTGAGAATTATAGTGGTTCCACTTTTATTAAAATTTGTGATTCTTATCTCCTGACAATAATTTTTAAATGGAGGGAGTACTAAACTTCAAATACTTGATAAATTACAAGTCTTTCCAAAAAGCTTTTGAAAAAGCTCAAGATTGCAATAGTGAATAGTCTTTTAAAGACAATTTGAAATAGCGAAAAGCTTTTTAAAAACCTTTGCATTGCGGATGCTCTTACAAAGTGTTTTAACTTTGAACGATTAACCACTTAAGGGTGACTTAGTGGCAAAAGGGCTTATGACTATCACTCTAAAATGTGTGAGGTCTCAAGTTCAATTTATGCTAGGAACAAACAACCTTAAGTGGCCACACCAACCTCCTGAAGAGGGAGGGCTTCACCTGGTTTGAGTTTGTGTGGCGGTGGGTTCAAATCCTATGGATTAGTCGGNAAAAAAAAAAAAAAAAAAAACTTTGAACGATTTCAAGTGGGCCTGGCCCTTTAAAGTGATCTACTCCTGCAATTGACTTTGGGCCTGCAATACAACTTAACATATGCCCAGCAAAAGAAACCAACTAACAAAATTACACATTTACCCTTTCATTTCAAATCCTCACTCCCCCAAACCCCAAATCACACAATCACCAAACCCTAAAAATGCTCCGATCACTTCTCCGATCAGCAACCACCGCCACACAGCTCAAATCATCCTCACTCATCGCCTCCAGAACCTTCGCCACCAAAAAACCAAAACCCTCAAAAGGAAATGACAAAAAACAACAACAGCAGCAACAGAAGGGTAAGAAACCCAAGTTTAACAAGAATGAAGAAATGATGACGTCATCCAGCTTGGATGATGCGGTGCATGACGTCATGTCTGATGAGAAGAATAGGAGGAGGTTGTTGGAGGAAGATGAGAAAGATAAGAGCTTGGATGTGGGGCCCAATGGGAAGATGCTTTTTACGGGTGTCGAAAATGTTTCGGATTTGTCTAGGAAGGATGCTGGTACTTATATTAAGTTTAGGTAATTGTTTTTTGTTGTTTCAACATGTTGATGTGTTTGTTAGATTAGTATTGATGTTTAGGATGTGAAATGTTGTTAGCTTCGTGTGCCGGCTCCTGGGCTTTTTTTTGAATTTGGAGAAGCTCGTAAGCTTACTTTTTCCGCGTTATGTGCTTTGTTAAAATGAGCTTATGTGCTTTGTTAAAATGAGCTTATGGCTAAGCCATAAGCTTAAGTAGATAACCTCATAAGCCTAGAAAACGTTACTGATTTGGCTAGGAAGGATGCTGGTACTTATATTAAGTTTAGGTGACTCTTTCTTTTTTTATGTTTCAACATTCGTTTTTAAATTTTGATTTGTTTTTTAGATTAGTATTGATATGTAGGAAGTGAAATGTTATTACCTCTAGCGCTTTATATTATTCTAATATAATATAATATGAATTAAATTAAGTTAAGGGCTTTTCCTTAACAAAATAACAATGCTCAGTGTCATATCTGTTATTTCGCATCACTTACAACCTGCATCTGTATAGCTAAGCGTGTCGGATTATGGGCTTATTTGAATTTAGAGAAGCTTGTAAACTCACTTTTTTCGGCTTATAAGCTTATTAAGATGAGCTTATGGCTAAGCCATAAGCTTAAGTCGATAAGCTTATAAGCCGAGAAAAGTGAGCTTATGAGCTTCTCCAAATTCGAATAAGCCCATAATCCGACACACTTAGCTATACTGGTGCAGGTTGTAAGTGATGCGAAATAACATATATGACACTGAGCATTGTTATTTTGTTTAGAGTTAAGGAATGTAGTTATATTGAAATAGGCTATAGGTGGTTAAAGAAGTTTTATAAAAACAGGTATTGCAATTTTGAGGATTCCGGTATGTATATGTTTGCTGGAGTGGGATTAGATCTATAATACCACATTCTTAACATTTGGCATAAGTATATATATAGGAACCTTGGCACGTGTAACGATTTAGGTTGTAACTGGCAATTGATGGAAAAAGAATTGACATGGCACTTAGTATTATTCAACTTTAAGAAAAAGTCAAGCTTCTATAGGTATACTACAAATTACGTGGTCAAAGAAGAAAAACAATGTATTATAACTCACTTTTTGGCAAAATTGATACAAACTTACAAAGGTAGATAGATTTTGCAAGTATTCATAGAGTAAAGTGTGTTAATGGAAAGGACTAAGCTTTCCAATATTTGTAACATGATCAGGCTGTGCAGCTGGTAGTGGATATTTAAGTTTTGTTTTTTTGGCGTATACAGTAGGAAGAAACTGGAGGAGATGTTGCCAGAGAGGCTACCGGTGGGGATGGTGAAGGAGTTTGATGAGTCGATGAGAGAAGCATTGCTTGTTCGACACAGCTTCTTGGATCTTCGTGATAATTTCAGGCGCATTGTTGATCCGACGTTGCAATCTAGTAATAGTAAAGGTGTGCTCTTAGCTTATTGTTTTTATGAGACATATGTTGTTTGAAATTTGTTTACGCCTTTAAAATAGTATTAGCTTGTGGTTGATATGATCATATGAAGTTATAATAAGCTTTATAAGTTGCTGAATATTGTTTAGCATATTTTGTGGGACATATAGGCTTAGCAAAAGATAGTTCCTTTTGAAAGTGATGCTATAATTAGTGTCATCATTAAGAGCATCATCAGTCACCCACATTTTATATTTATGTGCCGATGTGCATATTTAGAAGCTCACAAACAGATTCATTTTTTTTTTCTTTGTGCTTCATAAGGGAATGCATTTGGCATTGGGGAGGTCATAGCTGTCAATTTTGATTGGGTATTGCCGTATTGGTCATCATAATCTATCTTTAATGAACTGCAAACTCTATCAACTTGGGGGATTTGTTTCAGGGAGTTTCATACGAACCGTAAATTCAAGTAATCGGTTAAATATATCCGAAGGAATGCTATATGTTTGTTAGCCACATGACAGGATTATCTGATTCAAGTTCTAGGACACTGTCCCAAATGTACCTTTTGAGTCCCACATTGATAGTTTCTGAACCATTGCTTGCTGACATTATTTGAGAGTTTCCTAGATGATAATTACAATGGTAGTAACTTAACATAATGAGAAATTAATTGTGGATTGAATCTTCACTTTCAGGTGTGATTGCTCAGAAACAAATTGTGTTGGATGGCCCTGTAAGCTGTGGAAAGAGTATTGCTCTTGCAATGCTTGTTCACTGGGCACGTGAACAAGGTTGGTTGGTATTCTATGTTCCAGAAGGTCGAAGTTGGACTCATGGAGGACTTTTCTATAAAAACCCTGATAATGATTTGTGGGATACCCCTGTACAAGCAGCCAACATTTGTCAGGCAAGAGAACCATTCAAATAAAATTTAACTTTGTACTCTACATGCTCAATGTATACTTATCTGTTTACTTTCATTCATCTATCATGTATTGTTTTATCGCTAATAAAAATATATTTCTGCTCTAAAGGATTTCATGAAGTACAATGAGCCAATGCTCATGAAGCTGCCTTGTAAAGTAAATGATCCTATACCACTTGGAGAAGGTGCTGGTGTTGGGAGGACGAGAGATACAGATTCAATGGACTTGCCTGAAGGTTCAACTCTGTATGACCTGGTTCAATTGGGGATCACTAACACACATGCTTGTGTTGGAGTGGTAGTTCGTTTGAGAGAAGAATTGTCACTTGTTAAAGATATTCCTGTTCTTTTTGCAATCGACCAAGTGAGTTGCCTTTCTCTCTGCAAATTTGATACTTTATTTGTTACTTCTGACCAAACTCCTTATTGCTGTTTGCAAACAGTATAATTGTTGGTTTACGTTTACTGAATTCTTGGAGCCAGTCACTGAACGGTCCGCCCGTCCGATCCATGCGAAAGAAGTTGCAACGGTTAGTTGGTCGTTTCCTTCTTCATTCTATTACCATTTATGTATATTTTTCAATGTCTCAAGTTACTTGGTTTATGATAGTTGTTACCTTTTTACATCAATTTTTGTAGTGATTAGTGTTTCCCTTATTATTTGTCTTCAGGTTAAAGCTTTTAGGTCTATGATGCATGACAACATGATGGTGGGTGCCTTCTCTCATTCAACAGCAGTAGGCAAGCTAAGGAAAGACTTACCGGATGTACCATCAAATGCTCGTGTCATGTTTCCTCGCTACACTCTAGATGAAGCTGCTGCTGTGTCTCACTATTACCTGAGGTATGTCTCTTCCCTACTTTCTCAAGTAGTTATTACTAGTATTTGATTTACAATCAACACTAATATNAAAAAAAAAAAAAAAAAAAAAGAAACAATGGGTTGAGCAGGACAGACGGGTTGAAAGTCATCAAGGGTTATTTAAACGTTCAAATCTCCCATACCAGCTTTTTATGATAGCTCTTGTAAAGTTTACTCAAGACATTAGTCGATTATAAATTTCTCAAAAGAAGCTGAAAAACGGCTGCCAGCCAACACAATCAATCTTGACCTGCATGAAAATTTTAATTTATTGACCTTAACATGTTTTGACCTGTAACCCATTCTTTGGCTTCAACATAAAACTAGGACTTTTGTGGCTTTTTCTCATAAAATACTTGTTTTTATGGCAGGCAAAGATTAATACGTCGTGAAGCGTTTTCAGATGAGGGATGGAAGAAATTATATTATCTTGCGAATGGAAACGGGTCAGAAATGAGATGGTTGCTTCCATTCATGCGGTGACCCTGATCGTTTATGTTACTGGATTAGCCTGATTGCTAGAAAGTCGTACACAGAATAGAATTTGATTATTCGTCATTGCCTTTGATATTTTGGTGCAACTGAAGCATCTTCAACTAGTAAGTGAAGAAAATAACGCTACCTTTTGGACTTCTGAATATGTCTAGACAGGTTAGTTTGAACACGAGTTACGTTTGTGTTCCTATAGTAGGCTAAAGAAGGCGAAATATTGTGAAATCGACCAAACTTGTATGTTTGTTCCTGCACTTTCATGTTTTTGTTTGGGTGTATCCAGGGCAAAGAGGGATACGAGCCATTGATTTTGTTGTTAATGTAACCGAGTAGTGAGGCTGTTTTCAGGCTCAATAGAGTCAATTATTGTTTAAATGGAGCATATGTTTATGCGTTTCCCTTTATTGTTCCGGATTTTGTTTTCTGAAATTCATCGACTTTCTGACCCAACATTGGAGACTCTTTTTTGGAAAGCAATTTTATTACCAACCAACAAATAACAAAACAACTACAAAACTCAAGGACATACCCCAAGAGGCACAATGCATCAGCAACTGAAACTAACCCTCACAAGATACACAGAGCAATATTGCAAACAGTGCCTACCTCAAACAAGTCTATATCAGCAGTCGACGATATGTAAAGAAAACCATTCACACTGATCAACCAAGCACCCCCACAGAGCAACACCAGCATCATAGACCTCTTATCTAAGAAAAGAAATATGACACCTTTAGCACAATTTTGACATTCTAAAAACTAAAATAATAAATTAAAAAGTATTTAAACGAGCTTGAGCTTGAGCATTTTGAATAACTATCGACGAGCTCACAAGCTTTAAAAATAAGGCTCAAAGAGTAAAACGATTGCCGATCAAAGGCAAAGCTTAAGCTTGGTTCGTCTTTATCAATGAATCAAGACTGAGCCTTATGAATAACTATCCACGAGTCAAGCTTGAGCCAATGAATAATTATCCACGAGCTTGAGCTTGAGCTTTAAAAAGTAAGGCTTAAAATGAAGGCCGAACAAAGGCCAAGCTTAAGCTTGGTTCGTCTGCATTAATGATCAGTCAAGACTGAGCCTTATGAATAACTATCCACGAGTCAAGCCTGAGCCTATGAACATCCACGAGGTTGAGGATAAAAATGAGGCTAAAAACAAAGCTAGAAGAATCACAACCTTACACTTACGGTTGTGTATCATCCTGCTTCATTTATGAATAACTATCCACGAGTCAAGACTGAGCCTTATGAATAACTATCCACGAGTCAAGCCTGAGCCAATGAATAATTATCCACGAGCTTGAGCTTTAAAAAGTAAGGCCTAACAAAGGCCAAGCTTAAGCTTGGTTCGTCTGCATTAATGATCAGTCAAGACTGAGCCTTATGAATAACTATCCACGAGTCAAGCCTGAGCCTATGAACATCCACGAGCTTGAGGATAAAAATGAGGCTAAAAACAAAGCTAGAAGAATCACAACCTTACACTTACGGTTCGTCTGCATTAATGATCAGTCAAGACTGAGCCTTATGAATAACTATCCACGAGTCAAGCCTGAGCCTATGAACATCCACGAGCTTGAGGATAAAAATGAGGCTAAAAACAAAGCTAGAAGAATCACAACCTTACACTTACGGTTCGTCTGCATTAATGATCAGTCAAGACTGAGCCTTATGAATAACTATCCACGAGTCAAGCCTGAGCCTATGAACATCCACGAGCTTGAGGATAAAAATGAGGCTAAAAACAAAGCTAGAAGAATCACAACCTACACTTAAGGTTGTGTATCATCCTGCTTCATTTATTACGTGTGTTTGGTCTCAAATATAATCTGCTCTAAAGTTTATTCCACCACCGATGTGGGACAAAATCAAACCATTTCTAAATTTTACGAATCTTGATCCAAGTATTTCTCTTTGAAACACATTACTCAAATATGTGGATACACAGTAGCTTGATGTGAAGTCTCATGAAGGAGAATGCAAAACCACAAACTAATAAATGTGTCCAAAGTTGCAAAAAATAACATTCTCAACTAATTTCTAGCATTAATCAAGGCTTCACGATATATAATTGGGGTACATGTAGTATCGTTTGATTGCTGAAAAAAATGAAGATATGTACAACAACAATTATTCAAAAAGAATTCAATTAGTTTAAGGTTGTCGAGGTAACTTTGAAGAGTTTGGAGGCCTACTTTCCATGAATGCCGTCTTCTCACGTTACCTTCTTTAGTTCTATAGAAATGACAGAGTTGCATTTCCTCCTAGTTCTTGAACGAGAATCACATGAACGATTTATTAGAAAAGTATAATGGAAATGGAAAGGAATATCCAGAACTCGAAATGAGAATACATATATGGTGTCCAGCATGCTCATCATCAACTGCATATAAGGGTGATTTTGGCACCCGAATGGCAGTTTTGCAGGGATGGATCTGGGTGGGTGGTATGGCCAACCCATAATTTTTTGAAACAAAGCCTATATTTTCCTTAAAGACTAAAATGCCATGTCTCAAAAAACTCTGAACACCAAAACACCAAAATCCCGACGCTAACAAAACGTTCCAAACTTTCCAACACCGGATCCTGATTTTCGTTTAACCAATCACTCACCAACCAATAATTTTCAACCCGCAACCATTTTTAATTATTAATTAAATTTATATTTTAGTGTTTAAAGAAAATGAAAATGAAAAAAAAAATGGTGTCATCGATCATCTCATTACGGCCCGTTGATATTTAGGAAGTGAAATGTTATTAACTACTTTCCTTAACTCTAACAAAATAACAATGCTCAGTGTCATATCTGTTATTTCGCATCACTTACAACCTGCAAACTCTATCAACTCGGGGGATTTGTTTCAGGGAGTTTCATAGGAACCGTAAATTCAAGTAATCGGTTACAAACACACATATATCCCATCAGGGGCGGAGCTAGAACTTTTTTGTCGAGGGGGCAAAATATAATAATGTTTAGAAACTACACTAAAAATTGGTCCATTGGGGGGGTAAATTACAAAAAAAACCGAAAATTTTCGAAAATTTACACTACAATTTTTTCGCCGGGGGTCACGTGACCCCCCGGACCCCCTTTATCTCCGCCACTGTATCCCATAATGAAGGAATACTATATGTTAGTAAGACACATCACAGGATTATCTGATTCAAGTTCTAGGACACTGTCCCAAATGTACCTTTTGAGTCACACATTGATAGTTTCAGAACCATTGCTTGCTGACATTATTTGAAAGTTGTTAGACTACATAATTCGCCGTAGGTATAACTTTATTATTGAATGATATTTATAGAGTACAAACCCTAATGGACCCTAACCCCACACCGGGCTTGGGCCATATTTATCATCTAATACTCCCCGCAGTCCGAACGGCGAAATCGCGAAAGCTCGGACTGAAGTAGTAAACAAGAAAAGAAAAGAAAAACATTAACATAATAAAAACAACTTAATCGACTCGTAACAAAACCCTACCAACGGTTGACTTTAGTTGACTGGTACCAAAGGTCGGCTAAGTCGACCGGTAACACAACCGTACCAACGGTCGACTTTAGGGACTGGTACCAACGGTCAACTTTAGTCGTCTGGTAACAAAGCCGTACGAACAATCGACTATAATAAACAAACAATAAAACAATTTTTTTTTTTTTTTTTTTTTTTTTTTTTTTTAATACATAAACATAAAAACATCCACAGTGTTAACTCGACATTGAGGATCTTGGTGAGGCTAGCCTTGCATGACCAAAAGGAGTAGACAAGTTCCACACATTAAATAATATATAACATCACTACCATGGGATCCACATCAATCTTGCACACCAACATGAATGAATCTCTACCGACCCATTAAATAAATCATCCAATCAAATATAAGTAATTGTATTCAATTCACACCACTTACTGGAATAGCAATTCGTGGCAACAGTTGATGACAGCGGGTTTAAGATAAGAAAATAAAATTAAGGTTTTAAGTGACGGCTATTTTGGATGATAGGGTTTGACGGGGCGGCGGCTCAACTTAGCCACCTAGGTCTAAGGATCAGACCCGCTCCGATACCTTGTTAGACTATATAATTCGCCGTAAGTATAACTTTATTATTGAATGATATTTATAGAGTACAAACCCTAATGGACCCTAATCCCACACCAGGCTTGGGCCATATTTATCATCTAATAAAAGTTTCCTAGATGATATTGTTAATGGTAGTAACTTAACGTAATGAGAAATTAATTGTGGATTGAATCTTCACTTTCAGGTGTGATTGCTCAGAAACAAATTGTGTTGGATGGCCCTGTAAGCTGTGGAAAGAGTATTGCTCTTGCAATGCTTGTTCACTGGGCACGTGAACAAGGTTGGTTGGTATTCTATGTTCCAGAAGGTCGAAGTTGGACTCATGGAGGACTTTTCTATAAGAACCCTGATAATGATTTATGGGATACCCCTATACAAGCAGCCAACATTTGTCAGGCAAGCGAACCACCATTCAAATAAAATTTAACTTTGTACTCTACATGCCCAATGATGACGTATGGTATGGATTCGGGTAACGCACCCATCCAATACGCAAGCCCATCACGAATGGGCCATTATGACGATATTTGCAGCCCACGAGGCCCGCGAATACAAAACTATACTTAAGCTCACCATGAGTGGACTGTTTAGCCAACACCTAGGCCCACGTAGGCCCAAGCCCGGACACGGGCACTTGCCCGGTATGCGATATCTTCTATTATTTTGATAGATATCGGATACCGAAGATTGGGGAACACGAAACCAACTAGGGTTTCGTGTGTATAAATAGAGGCCTCCTCAGTCCTCTAAAGGTACGATACCAAAACCCTAAGCTACAAGCCTTAAACCTAAACACGATTACTTACTCTCACGCCGGAGGATAATCGGGGGAAACAATCCCTCGATAAGCCTAACGGTGTTTGTCGTTTTTCTTAGTGCGCAGGTCCCAAGCAACTTTACCCGAATTGGTACTCAAGCCAAGCCACGCCCAACTTTTGTATCAACAAGTGGCGCCATCCGTGGGACCATACACTAAGAGCTTTCCAAAAAGACTAGAACAACAAAAACTAGCAACATGAGTCAGTTGCGAACTCAGCTTGACCAACTAACAGGAAGATCGCAGAACGACCAGAATCCCAGGCAAACCACTGGAACAACCAGCGCACCTAGGGAAAGGGACCCAGAGACAATTATCCCAATCACAAGGGCACCCAACCGGATCCCTACCATAACCGTTGCCGCGAGGGAAACACCACGCGACGCGTTCACCACTCCTGGTCAGCCAATGCCGGAGGTGAATCCATCGGAGCCACCACTAGCACCTCCGCGACATCAGGAACCCAATCCGGGGACGAACGTATCCGCGCTGGAGGGAGTCGTACCCGAGCTACCTCCAAGCGAGTTCGTGGCTAAAAATTTCGAATCCCTAACCTCCCTCCTGCGAGAGGAGGCAAAGAGAAGGTCGAACCAAAGTATTCAGGCTCGACTCAGTTTTGACTCAGAACTTGAGGCATCCCCGCCACCCTCTCGCAGAGAACGACGAGAGAGAAACACCCGTCGAACACCGGTATTCAACAGAATCGGGGAGCGGAGGGAAGACAGTGAACCTGAGGATAGACAATATCGCTCGGGAAGCGAGACCAGTGGGCGCCGCCGTAGCGTTCATGACAGAATCGGCGGTCGCAGAACCCAAGAAAGACTGAGGGGACAGCGATATTCTCCAAGTGAGAGCCCCTCAAGTTCGAATTCAAGCGGTAGTCGGCGCAGTCGCAGGAAAAGAAGGACCCCACCTTCTAGCGACTCTGAGGACAGTCGCCGCGACAACCGCAAAAGAAGAAGCCCATCTTCAAGCAACTCCTCGGACAACGAGGAAAAAGAAACGGGCCACTGGAAATCAAGGAGAAGACATCGCAGTCGCGGGGACGAGGACATCTCCCGCCCCTGGCGCCGCCAAAAGATTGATGCGTTCACCAGACGCATCAGCGACTTCTCCGAGAACAAAAGAAGGCGTTTGCCCACTAATGTGAAGACATATGACGGAACCGGTGATCCTGATGATCACCTAAAGGTTTTCGAATCTGCAGCTGCTATCGAAAACTGGCCACAACCTGTGTGGTGCCATATGTTCAACTCAACATTAGTAGGGAACGCGCGCACCTGGTTTAGTAAGCTTCCACGGAGAAGCATTGATGGCTATGAAACAATGCGGAAAGCATTCCGCTTAAACTTCACCCAGAGGAAAAAGTGCGCCAAAAACCCTGTCGATCTCGCCAGGATAAGACAACGCCAGGGTGAGTCCACGAGTGCTTTCGTGGAGCGTTTCAAGGACGAGTGCATACAGTTTAAAGCGTGCCCAGAGATATTAAAGATCTCGGCTTTCATGAACGGGGTCAACAACCCCGAACTCATTAAGAAACTCCACGACGGGGTACCGCTGACCTTCGACGAAGTCATGAAACGCACCAGATCCTTCATCCAGGGTGAAACCGCTGCCGCGGACAGCAAAAAAGGCTACCCGACCTATAAGTCGCAAGACCAGTCCCGGAAACAATCCAATGACCAAGGTAGTAGCCAAAACAGGAGTTACCGCAATGAAAGGAATAAACGGGGGAATGATAAGTACACCCCGCTAACGAAAACCCCAGGAGAGATATTCGCGACAGAAGGCGCGAATTTTCCAAAACCACCAGCAATGCGCACTCCAGAAGACAAGCGCACTGGTAATGGGTTTTGTGACTACCATGGCCAAAAAGGCCATACCACCAACGAGTGCGTCCAACTACGCCAATTCATAGAAAAAATGGTGAATGAAGGAAGGTTGGACCACCTCGTTAAAAATATAAAGGAGGGAAAGGACAAAAGCAGGTAAGAAAGATACCTCAAAGGATAAGCCAGGAACGATCTTCATGATACAATCATGGGACCGTAACACCAAGCAGAAGGTTACCCAATGTTTCTCACGGGGAAACAAGATCTCCTTCCCATCCTTGACTGTGGACAACGCAATCGCAGAGCCACTCATCATTGAGATACAAGCAGGGGGTCACGACATCCACCGCATGTATGTTGATGGAGGGGCATCAGCAGATATCATGTACGAGCACTGCTTCAATAGGCTCCGACCGGATATCAAACGCCAGCTAAACCCAGCCACCATGTCACTAACTGGTTTTGCGGGTGAAAAGATATGGCCTATAGGACAAATACGGCTACCAGTCACTCTTGGTAGCGATGAGCACTCAACCACAACCTGGGTGAACTTCATGGTGATTAGATCTCATTCGCCATACAATGGGATCATTGGAAGACCAGGGATATCTGCTCTACGTGCAGTGCCATCCACAGCGCATGGAATGATGAAGTTCCCGGTGGAAGGTGGCATCGTCACACTTTACAACAATACCGCACCGCCTGGAGAATGCAACGCGGTCACCAGCGATACAACACCCGCACCAGCACTGTTAAACATCCGACAAGGATATACTCCGATACGACAAAAGAAGCGCGGCCAAGCCCCAGAACGCGCAAAGGCAATACCGGAGGAAGTGCACAAACTGGTGGACGCGGGGATCATGCGCGAAGTTTTTTACCACGACTGGCTCTCAAATCCAGTAATGGTAAAAAAGAGCGATGGTAGCTGGAGGATGTGTGTGGACTTCACGGACCTGAATAAGGCATGTTCACAGGACTGCTACCCACTTCCAGAAATAGACTGGAAAGTGGAATCACTATGTGGTTACCCCTTTAAATGCTTTCTGGACGCATACAAAGGGTACCACCAGATTCAGATGGCAGAAGAAGACGAGGAAAAGACGGCTTTCCACACCAGCCAAGGTGTTTTCTGTTACACAAAGATGCCCTTTGGCCTGAAGAACGCAGGAGCCACTTACCAGCGCCTAGTGGACAACGCATTCGAGAAGCAAGTTGGCCGCAACCTGGAAGTCTACGTAGACGACCTTGTCATCAAAAGCCATACTGAAGAAGAGATAGTGCGGGATATTGAGGAAACCTTCAGCACGCTGAGGAAGATCAACATGAAACTCAACCCTAAGAAATGCACCTTCGGGGCAACGGAGGGCATGTTCTTGGGTTACTTGATAGAACCAGATGGCATTAAAGTGTGATGTTGGGGATGTAGCATATAAGACCTTTTTGACCGGGAAATAATCAAAGAAAATCAACCGGGAGTATTGGATATCCCCGGGTCGTGTCCGTGTGAGGTGTGAAATGCGAAGCTGAGAATCGTTTTGTGATCGGGTGATTTGAATGAGATTTAAATAGGGATTTGGATTTCTAAACTAAATCAAGCAAATAATAACGCAAGGTAACTCAAATAAACTAATAACGAAAGCACATAATGCACAATTAAACTAAAAAGTAATCTAAATAAAAACATAACATGCAAAACGTAAAAACATAAACTAAATGGGCGGCTACCTAATTTTAACTAAAAATTTAAATTTTAAAATTAAAAACTATTTAAAAAGTTAAAAATTTGCTAAACGTAGCTTGAAATTTTGAAAAACTTAAAAGAAAATGAGAATTGGCCATTACCGGGCTCGGTAACGACTTTAAAAGTAAAAATTGAAATATAAAAGTCCTACAGGCATAAAATTGATTTTCCTACGATCTAAAAGATAAAAGAAAATTTTGAGAAAAATATTTTTTTTTTTT
>LBNU01000839.1:226408-242466 GCA_014162995.1 Artemisia annua | reverse complement strand
ATATGTCTATGAAGGTTTTTGTTTGACTACGAGTTAACCGTTTGTGTTCCTATAGTAGGCTAAAGAAGACGAAATATTGTGATACTTACCCAACTTGTATGTTTGTTCCTGCGCTTTCCATAGTTTTTTGTTGGGTATATCCAGGGCAAAGAGGGATAAGCGCCATTGTATTTTGTTTGTTAATGTACCGGGTAGTTGAGGCGTTTTCGGCTCAATGTCAATTGTTGTTTAAATGGACATATGTTTGATGGTTTCCGTTTAATTTTTCTTGGATTTTGTGTTCTGAGTTATCGATTCTAACAACTTTGAGCCACATTTTTTTTTTTTTTTTTTGGAAATCAATTTTATTACCAACCAACAAGGACACAAAACAACTAAAAAAAACTGAAGGACATACCCCACGACTCCACGAGGCATAAATGCATCAGCAACTAAAACTAACCCTCGCAAGATACACCAAGCAATAAAGCAAACAATGCCTACCTAAAACAAGTACATCAGCAGTCCACCATATGTAAACAAAACCATCTACACTGATAAACCAAGCACCCTACAGGGCAACACCAGCATCATAGACCTCTTATCTAAGAATAGAAATATGACACCTTTAGCACAATTTTGACTTTCTAAAAACTAAAAAATAAAATAAAAAAGTTCTTAAACGAGCTTGAGCTTTTTGAATAACTATCGATGAGCTCACGAGCTTTAAAAATAAGGCTCAAAGAGTAAAATGAAGGCCGAACTTAAGCTTGGTTGGTCTTCATTAATGAGTCAAGACTGAGTCTTATGAATAACTATCCACGAGCTTGAGCTTAAAAAGTAAGGCTAAAAAGAAGGCAAGAATAACAACCTTACACCTACGGTTGGAACCCTTATTAAACTACTGTAATTGCATATTCTTGGTCTAAAATATAATATGCTCCAAAGTTTGTTCCACCACCGATGTGGGACAAAATCAAACCATTTCTAAATTTTACGCATCTTGATCCAAGTATCTCTCTTTGAAACACATTACTAATAAATGTGTCCAAACTTGGCAAAAAATCATATTCTTAACTAATTTCTAGCATTAATCAAGGATTCACGTTATATAATTGGGGTACATGTAGTATTGTTTGATTGCTAGAAGAATGAAGATACGACAACAGTTACTACTCAAAAAGAATTCAATGACTTTAAGGTTGTCGAGGTAACACTGAAAAGTTTGGAGGCCTACATTCCATGAATGCCGTCTTTCTCACGTTAGTTCTATAGAAAGTGACTGAGTTGCATTTCCTCCTAGTTCCTGAGCCAGAATCACATGAACGATTGATTTAAAAAATATAATGGAAATGAAAAGGAATATCAAGAACTCGGAACTGAGAATACATATATGGCGTCCAGCATGCCCATCATCAACTGCATTTAAGGATGATTTTGGCCCCCGAATGGCAGTTGGGCTGTTTCTTATGATCTTCCAGCACCATTATCGATTGACAAATAAAAGTATATGTAAGTACTAAATGTAAGGAAACATATACATTCTTATCAGTTTAAAATCAGATTACAAACTACATAAACGTTAAACTGAAAACAATAAAGGAAAATTGATAAATGGATAGAAGTGTTGGACCTTAATGTTATAGAAGCAAAGTTTAGGGATGCTATTAGTATATTTATATTATGTAAAGTCTGTAAACCGAACATTGTATTGGGCTTGGTCCAAAAAAGAAACGGTTAAAAACTAGGGATACAACGTTTAGTTAGGTTACAACGATTAAAAAGTTGTGACGTTTACTTTTATGAATTGTTGTGTCCCTTTGATATGACGGCAACGATTCAATCAGTATATATATGTCAAAGTTGTAAGTTGTAAGTAACGATTCAAAATCAATAAAATACATATTCTGTTTCTGTCCCAAACTCTTGTTCAATTCTTGTTAATCTTGTGTATTAATATCGATCCTGGAAGTTAATTCAAGACCTGTATAACAGTGGCATCAGAGCGTGGTTGCAAGATTACAAGTTTTGATTCAAGGTTTTGATCAAGAAGATCAAAAGACTTATAAGGGAAGAGACACCAAGGATTGTTGGCAAAACAATTCTGAAGAAAAGAAGTGCGTTTGCTGTATGTTGTTGGTTGGAAATCAGAAAAAAAGAAAAGATTGAGAGAAGAATAAGGAAGATACATGTTCACTCGTCGATTGGAGAAGTAAGAAGACGAACGGAACCGTAGAATACAACCGGACCAGAACCTGTTTTCAAAGTGATTAGATTGTTGTTCCCACATAAAGCATCGACCGATTGTAGGAAACATAAAATCCTTTTGATAATCATTCCAGCCGATTCCAAAAGAAAGATTGAAGGATTGATTTGGTATTTTCTGTATTTTCTCTTGTTTTTTTATCTAATTAGATTTAGGATTTTTAGATAAAAGGGAAAGTAAGGAAGAAAAAGAAAGTAAGAAAGATATAGTAGGATTGTAAGGATACAAGTCAAATTGCAAGAGGGTGCAAACCAGATTGCAAGGATCATATTTAGGAAAAGTTTTCAAGTAAGACAGTAAGAATAAAGTTTTGATATTTCTTCTATTTAGAAAGACAAAATCAGTTATTTCAAATTAGAAAAATACAAAACTAGTAAGAAGTAAGAAACCGAACCCTTGTGATTCATATACTAAGTAAGAAAGAAACCTATTGTTTTCAAAACTCTAGCGTTTCAAAGTTAGTAAGTAAGTAAGAGAAACCTTAGTGTTTCACCCCGTAAGAGAAACCGTAGTGTTTCACCCCGTAAGAGAAACCTCAGTGTTTCACCCCGTAAGAGAAACCTTAGTGTTTCACCAGTAAGAGAAACCTTGGCGTTTCACCAGTAAGAGAAACCTCAGTGTTTCAAAGCAAGTAGGAAAGATCATTTTGATCTTAACCAATAAGAGAAACTTTTGTTTCAAAGCAAGTATGAAATTGATCATACTATCAGAAGTAAGAAGTAAGGTTGATCACTTTTGGCGATCACAAGAAACCAAGTAAGAAAGAACGCAAGTAAGAAAGCAACACAGCATGGAAAAGGGCGAAAGAAGTCGATGAAGAGACATACATCAAGGAGAACGATTCAAGTTAGACATGAAATGTTATAGATGTAAAAACTATGGACACCTTGGATATGAGTGCATCAAATGTACAAGGACGAACAAGCACATCTCATTTATGAAATTGACGATGAACCCACATTGCTGTGAAGTCAAGTAAAGAAGACTCGATTGCCGTCTATAACATTAGGGCGGTGAATGTTGGACCTTAATGTTATAGAAGCAAAGTTTAGGGATGCTATTAGTATATTTATATTATGTAAAGTCTGTAAACCGAACATTGTATTGGGCTTGGTCCAAGAAAGAAACGGTTAAAAACTAGGGATACAACGTTTAGTTAGGTTACAACGATTAAAAAGTTGTGACGTTTACTTTTATGAATCGTTGTGTCCCTTTGATATGACGGCAACGATTCAATCAGTATATATATATATATATATATATATATATATATATATATATATATATATATATATATATATATATATATATATATATATATATATATATATATATATATATATGTCAAAGTTGTAAGTTGTAAGTAACGATTCAAAATCAATAAAATACATATTCTGTTTCTGTCCCAAACTCTTGTTCAATTCTTGTTAATCTTGTGTATTAATATCGATCCTGGAAGTTAATTCAAGACCTGTATAACAAGAAGATGTATATACTGCCTGGAATGAAAGGAGTCTAGAAATGAAGCTTAAACTGCGATTTTTCTAAAACCAAAGAACAAATGGAGTAAAAAGTGTTGCACACGAGCCTCGCAGAGTCGCAGTATATGCTTAGACCTAAGGATGTAAACAAGCATAGCTAGCTAACCGAGATCGACTCGGTAAAAGCTCGAAAGCTTTAACGAGATTCAACTTAGCTTTAGCCTAGTTTGGGGCTTATCTAACAAATGAGCTTGAGTCTCAGATGCAATGATAGATTAGGCTCGCAATCCTAAATGAACATTAGAAATATATACATATATGTGTTCGCAGTATGTGATTAGACATAAGGATGTAAATAAGCATAGCTAGTTAATCGGGTACAACCTGGGAAAAGCTCGAAAGCTTTAACGAGCCTAAGCCTAGTTTGGGGCATATTTAACTAACGAGCCTAGCTCAGCCTAGCTCGAGCCTAGTTTGGGGCTTATTAAACAAATGATCAATTAGGTTCGTGATCTTAAACGAGGATCAGGAATATGTATACAAATATGTATGTATGTATGCTAAACGAGCATAACAATGAGTCAAACTCACACATCACAAAAGCACTAGCAATTGTGAAGCAAGGCCGAGCTCGGCTAGGTTCAGATAGTTACCAGTCAATCTTACCATCTTGGTCATTTTGGTCTGATTTGTAACCCACTCCAATTTTTGTTCCACCACCAGTGTGGGACAAAAGCCAACATTTCTAATTTCCATTATTAATCAAACATAATAGTAAAATAAAAGTGTAATTATATAGAATGACCAGCTTACCTTTGGACTTGTTCGACCAAAAATAGCATTATCTGCGGCTATTGTTAGATCACAGACCATATGCAACACATGCACAATATCTTCATTTAACATTTCTTTAAAAATAAACTTGTTTTTCAAGATCTGCCCGTGTCCAACCGGCAAAAGTAAAAACACATCAACTTCTGGCTCTCGCATCTGACTGCGTTTAACTTGGAGACAGTAAGACTAGTCAAGTGTTTGAGGAGTGACTTAGTTGTGTTGAATAAAGTAATTTTAGGTATGAATATATTCTTAGAGTTGTGGTTACTTGATTATTTAGACCACCGTAGTATCATCGGTCATCCATCTCGGTCGATATTTAGGGCAAAATAAAAAGAACTCAGGTCGATATTTAGACCGAGTCTTTGGTGAGGAAGGCACAGAAAGCAAACACCCCAACGACTAAAACTGTGACCGTTAAAAAAATTCTTTAAAATATTAGATAACTTACCCGATAAGAGCACTCGTTACAATAGCAAAGACTGATATGTCGTGAAGCGTTTTCAGATGAGGGATGGAAGAAATATATTATCTTGCTTCCCTTCATGCGGTGACACAGATTGTTGATGTTGCTGGATTAGCCTGATTGCTAGAAACTCGTACACAGAATAGAATTTGATTATTCGTCGTTGCCTTTGATCTTTTGTGCAACTGAAGCATCTTCAACTAGTAAGTGAAGAAAATAACGCTGACTTTTGGACTTCTGAATATGTCTAGACAGGTTAGTTTGAACACGAGTTACGTTTGTGTTCCTATAGTAGGCTAAAGAAGACGAAATATTGTGAAATCGACCAAACTTGTATGTTTGTTCCTGCACTTTCATGTTTTTGTTTGGGTGTATCCAGGGCAAAGAGGGATATGAGCCATTGATTTTGTTGTTAATGTGCTGTTTCAGGCTCAATAGAGTCAGTTGTTGTTTAAATGGAGCATATGTTTATGAGTTTCCCTTTATTGTTCTGGATTTTGTTTTCTGAAGTTCATTGATTTTCTTACCAACTTTGGAGACCTCTCTCTCTTTTNAAAGCAATTTTATTACCAACCAAGAAGGAAACAAAACAACTATAAAACTCAAGGACATACCCCACGAGGCACGATGCATCAGCAACTAAAACTAACCCTCACAAGATACACCAAGCAGCAGTCGGCGATATGTAGACAAAACCATCCACACTGATCAACCAAGCACCCCACAGAGCAACATCAACATCATAGACCTCTTATCTAGCACAATTTTGACTTTATAAAACGAGTCAAGCTTGAGCATTTTGAATAACTATCAACGAGCTCACGAGCTTTAAAAATAAAGCTCAAAGAGGTAAAATTAAGGCCAAACCAAGGCCAAGCTTAAGCTGGGTTCGCCTTCTTTTTGACACCTTATCTAAGAAAAGAAATATGACACCTTGAGCACAATTTTGAAAAGAAATGACACGTTTAGTACAATTTTGACTTTCTAAAAGGAGTCAAGCTTGAGCATTTTGAATAACTATAAACGAGCTCACGAGCTTTAAAAATAAAAGGCTCAAAGAGGTAAAATGAAGGCCAAACCAAGGCCAAGCTTAAGTTTGGTTCGTCTTCTCAACGAGGTAAAAAAAAAAAAGGGCCAAACCAAGGCCAAGCTTAAGCTTGGTTCGTCTTCTTAAATGAGTCAAGCCTGAGCCTATGAATAATTATCCACGAGCTTGAGCTTTAAAAAATAGGCTAAAAAGAAAGCAAGAAGAAAAACAACCTTACACTTATAGTTGTTAATCAAGCTGCTTCTTTATAATGTACTAGCAGGATACCCGCGCGATGCGGCGGCGGGTATCCTGAAATAAACTTTTTCGATGAATAATGTATTTTAGTTTATTATGTTCTTTTTGACAATAAATTTGCGGATGTCAAAAGTTTCATGTCGCATATTTCAACTCTTTAACCAATGACAATGTTTTTTGCATTATCCAATTGTAATAATAAAAGTTTTAGTGAGCGATGATTTTACATTGTACAAATGACTATTTGATTTATGATACGGGTGTTCAAAAAATTGCCGACCCACTCAATTCGAAACCGCAAAAAGCGATAACCAAGAAACCGAAACTGAGGAAATACCTTCTTATCAAGGTTCGAATTCGGTTTTTGTTTTCAAATATTAGCTGTTACCCAAACCAAATTGTGTTTAATATACATGTAGTTTTTGACAAAATATTCATAAAAGTGTACAAGCATTGACTATATGTATTCAAGTTTAATATCTTTTTTATATGTCTTAGTTGACTTTGATAATTTATTTGTTGTGTTTAATCGAATTGTTTCTTAAATTTTATTAGGTGCAATGCTTGATACCGAGTAATGTATTTATGACAGAAAAAAAAAATTATATATTCGATTGTTTTGGATAAAACCATGAAAAGTCCATTGTTCACGTTACATTAGTATGAAACTTGATCCATCTAAAAGCTCATTGTTAACATTACATTTAGCCATTTAGGGTTTAGTAATATGGGTTGTAAATTTTCACGCCTCCTTTACTCCATTATTCTCTCTCTCTCAAAAGTTCTTCAAAGACATAAATCTTTGTTCAGTGCTATACACCACGTCTTTTAATATCGATTACAAAATTAAATTAAACCATCTTTTCAATTCTTTTATCTGATTATATTTTAACACATAAGTTTGTCTTGGAGATGATAAAATTCTTTGTGATCCTTCTTTTTTCTTAACTCTTCTTTTTTTCTAGTGATTTATTCATCTGATCTAGACCACTTGTACGTAATGTAGTAAATGTATAGATTTTTCGATTTTGGGTTTTCTAGGATGAGGTTGTCAATGCTTTAAATGTATAGATTTATGTTTTGAAATAAAAACAGTTGCAATAGTGGAGACGTAATTAAATATGAGTGAGTTTTAATGGAGGGTTGTACATTGTGTTTAAATAATTGTAATATTGGGTGTAGGGGTGTTTTTAATGCTATTAATGTATAATTCATAGTGTTTTGGTCTGAATTTGGTTCCGTGCTTGTTTTTGTTGTACACCATGTTTTGCTTGTTGTAATTATGAAAATTCTTTGCTTTAAAGTGTTGTAAACCTTGCATCCTTTTTTGTACATCTGAATTTTTTGGAGAGAGAGTCATTCCTCTATTATAAGTAATATAGATTCTTGGTCTCAAATATAATCTGCTCCAAAGTTTGTTCCACAACCGATGTGGGACAAAATCATACCATTTCTAAATTTTACGCATCTTGATCCAAGTATCTCTCTTTGAAACACAATACTCAAATATTGGATACACAGTAGCTTGTTGCGAAGCTCATGAAGGAGAATGCAAAACCACAAACTAATAATGTGTCCAAAGTTGGCAAAAAGTCAGTTTCTCAACTAATTTCTAGCATTAATTAAGGCTTCACGTAAAGTAATTGGGGATACATGTAGTATTGTTTGAAACTAAAAGACTGAAGATGTGACAGCAATTATTCAATGTTTAATGTTGTCGAGGTAACTTTGAAAAGTTTGGTGGCCTACGTTCCATGAATGCCGTCTTTCTCACGTTAGTTCTATAGAAAGTGACTGAGTCGCATTTCCTTCTAGTTCCTGAGCGAGAATCACATGAACAATTTATTTAAAAAATATAATGGAAATGAAATATGAAGAACTCGAATGAGAATACATATATTGTGTCAAGCATGCTCATCATCAACTGCATTTAAGGATGATTTTGGCACCCGAATGGCAGTTGGGCTGTTTCTTATGATCTACCTGCACCATTTATCGATTAACAAATAAAATGAATATATAAGTACTAAATGTAAGGAAACATATACATTCGTATCAGTTTAAAATCAGATTACAAACTATATAAACGTTAAAGTGAAAACAATAAAGGAAAATTGATAAATGGATAGAAGATGTATATATTGCCTGGAATGAAAGGAGTCTAGGAATGAAGCTTAAACTGCGTTTTTTCTAAAACCAAAAAACAAATGGATTAAAAAGTGTTGCACACGAGCCTCGCAGAGTCGCAGTATATGCTTAGACCTAAGGATGTAAACAAGCATAGCTAGCTAACCGAGATTGATTCGGTAAAAGCTCGAAAGCTTTAATGAGATTCAACTTAGCTTTTGCCTAGTTTGGGGCTTATCTAACAAATGAGCTTGAGTCTCACATGCAATGATCGTTTAGGCTCTCGATCCTAAATTAATATTAGAAATATATACATATATGTGTTCGCAATATGTGCTTAGACATAAAGATGTAAACAAGCATAGTTAATCGGGTGCAACCCGGGAAAAGCTCGAAAGCTTTAACGAGCCTAAGCCTAGTTTGGGGCATATTTAACAAACGAGCCTAGCTCAAGCCTAGTTTGGGGATTATTAAACAAATGATCGATTAGGTTCGCGATCTTAAACGAGGATCAGGAATATGTATACAAATATGTATGTATGTTAAACCAGCATAACTATGAGTCAAACTCACACATCACAAAAGCACTAGTAACTGTGATGCAACGCCGAGCTCGGCTTAGTTCACATAGTTACCAGTCAATCTTTCGTCTTGGTCATTTTGGTCTTATAACCCATTCCAATTTTTGTTCCACCACCAGTGTGGGACAAAAGCCAACCATTTCTAATTTCCATTATTAATCAAAGGTAATAGTAAAATAAAGTCTAATTATATAGAATGACCAGCTTACCTTTGGACCTGTTCGACCAAAAATAGCATTATCTGCGGCTATTGTTAGATCACAGACCATATGCAACACACGCACAATATCTTCATTTGATACCTAGCGTTAGACTTCCATGCACGATCTATATATGTTTCTTAACATCTTTTTAAAACTAAACTTATTTTTCAAGATCTGCCCGTGTCCGACCCGCAAAAGAAAAAACATGATATGAGCACAAGTCAAAGATGGAAAGTCAAACAGTCAAAGATGGAAAGTCAAACAACAACCACATAACAACTTTACCCGCCAATTTACATTTCATTTACATTTCACTGTATAAATACTTGGTTTGTCATTTACATTCATCATCTATCAAATTGTAAAATACTTCTCTCTAGTCTGTAACAACTCATCTTTCCTAATAACAATCATCTTCTTCACATTCGAGTTTCTATTCATATTTGCTTGAACTCCCATGTGTTGAACAGGCTATCTTCAATTCTTCTAGAATCCTGGATTAGTCATATCCATTTGGTACATAACAATTGGCATCAGAGCCACGTTTCTGGCCAGATACAGAATCAAGATTCTCTTAGAAATCCGTCCACCACTATAAATACCACCACACCACCACAATCCGCCATTCTTTACTTGTTTCTTTCCAAAATCACACCACATCATAATGTTCTCTCTCTTCCATTTCCCAATTCTTGAGTAGTTGTTGTTAATTACAAGTTTGTTATAGTTGTTGCAGTTTGTTAGAAGTTAGTTACTGTGTTCTTGATCAATTCTTGGTGTTCTTGTTTCATTTTCTTGTTAAAAATGCCTACATAAACGCGTGCTAGTACCAGTACTGAGGAACCTTCTATGAGGGAGTTGATGAATCAGTTAAGGGAGGAGTTAAAGCGTGAATTATTAGCAGAATTGAGAAACAGTTCTGGTAATGGTGATCCGAGTATGCAGATGATGCCTCCAGGTACAAACCAGGGACAGAATAATCAGTTTCATAGAGTCACCAAGCTTGAGTTTCCAAAATTTGGGGGTGATAATTTGAGAGACTGGATGTTTAGGTGTGAGAAGTTTTTCAAAGTGGACAATGTTCCTGATGAAAGCAAGGTAAACTTGATCTCTATTCACCTTTATGATATTGCTTTAATGTGGCATAGGAATATAGTCAGATTGATAGGAGAAAATGTGACTTGGCCAGTGTATAGAGAGGCAATTTTGGCTAGATTTGGTAGAATTTATAAAGATCCACTGGCTGAAATTAAGAAATTGAAACAAACTGGTTCTGTGCAACAGTATATTGATGAGTATGATAAATTGTTGTGTAGAGTTCAGTTGAGTGATGAACAAGCAATGAGTTTCTTTAGTGCAGGGTTGTATAGTGAAATTGAACTTGCTGTTAGAATGTTTAAACCAAAGTCTTTGGCTGAGATGTATGGTTTGTGTAGACTACAAGAATCACAGTTGAATGTGGCTAAGCAAAGGAACAAAATGCCTGTGTTGCCTACACCTAGATACAGTCCTCAAAGCCAAAATGTGATTAACAGCCCTAAACCAATGTCTTTACCTGCACCAAATGCTAGTTGGAGGAATAAACCATCAACTTCCACTAGTACTCCATATAGGAAGCGGTTAACTCAAAAAGAGATGGAGGAAAAGAGAATGAAAGGATTATGTTTCTATTGTGATCAAAAGTACTTCCCTGGCCATAAGTGTAGCAGTCAAGTGTTTTTGTTAGAAGTACTTGTGGATCAGGAAGGAGATGAGCAAGAAAAAGTGGAGGTAGAGGAGTGTTTGGATGAGGAGATTGTGTGGCAACAAGAACCTGTGCAAGATAGTGAAGTAATTGCACAAATTTCTTTGAATGCTCTTACTGGTGTGTACAACTACCAAACCATGAGGGTATCTGGATATGTGGGAAGGTATGAGTTGCAGATTTTGATTGATTCAGGGAGTACTCACAATTTCTTAGACACAAACACAGCAAAGAAACTGTCCTGCAATACTAGACAAATTTGCCCTTTACAAGTGTCAGTAGCAGGAGGAAGCAATTTGGTGAGTACTACTGTTTGTCCTGAGTTTACTTGGTCATTGCAAGGTGAGTCATTCTTTTCTTCTGTGATGATATTACCATTGGGAGGATGTGAGATGGTGCTTGGGATACA
Organism: Artemisia annua; assembly: GCA_014162995.1. Taxonomy (NCBI): domain Eukaryota; kingdom Viridiplantae; phylum Streptophyta; class Magnoliopsida; order Asterales; family Asteraceae; genus Artemisia; species Artemisia annua. The sequence goes on along the minus strand of LBNU01000839.1, from coordinate 231,091 downwards.
ATGGTTATTTACTTTGGGAGATATCTGTTGTAACTTTAATAATTTGAAAATGAGTTTCAATTACAGAGGCAAGCAAATGACACTAAGAGGAACTACTAAAGCAACTGTTCAATGGATGAATGGTAGACAGAATACAAGAGTTCAGTGTAATGCAATGTCTTTATGTGTTTATCCTTCTGCTATGGTGAATATGGTGAAAGTTTCAGAGGAGCAGAGACAAGATGATGGTGATATGGGGAGTGTTTGGAAACCTATGTTGTCAGAATATGCAAATGTGTTTGCTGTTCCTACCACATTGCCACCACACAGGACACATGATCACAAAATACCTCTCAAAGATGGCACTCCACCTGTCAATATTAGGCCATATAGACACCCTCCAACACAAAAGGATGCCATAGAATTGATGGTTAAAGAGTTGTTGAAATCTGGAGTTATAAGGCATAGTCAAAGCTCATTTGCCTCACCCATTGTTATGGTTAAAAAGAAGGATGGAAGTTGGCGTATGTGCATTGATTACAGGCAGTTAAACAAACACACCATCAAGGATAAGTTCCCAATTCCACTCATTGAAGAGCTCATTGATGAACTTCATGGATCTGTGATCTTCTCCAAACTGGATTTGAGGTCAGGCTACCACCAAATCAGAGTATGAAGATGACATATCCAAGACTGCTTTCAAAACACATGAGGGACATTATGAATTTCTAGTCATGCCTTTTGGACTCACTAATGCTCCTTCAACATTTCAAGCTCTAATAAATTCTGTTTTTAGACCTTATTTGAGGAAGTTTGTGCTTGTTTTCTTTGATGATATATTGGTTTACAGTCCATCTTTAGAAGCTCACACAACACATTTGAGAACAGTGTTGCAAACTATGAGAGAACATCAATTGTATACCAAATAAAGCAAGTGTATTTTTGGGGCTACACATGTGGAGTATCTGGGTCACATCATCACTGACAAAGGGGTGGAAACTGACCCTACTAAAGTGGAAGCAATGAAACAGTGGCCTGCACCAAGAACTTTGAAGCAGCTAAGAGGTTTTTTGGGCTTAACAGGCTACTACAGAAGGTTTATTAGAGATTATGCTGTCATTAGTCAACCTTTGACTGCATTATTGAAAAAGAATGCCTTTAAGTGGGAATAATCTGCTCAACGGGCTTTTGATACACTGAAACAAGCAATGGTTAATGCTCCAGTGTTACAAATGCCTGATTTCAATGAAACTTTTGTGATTGAGACAGATGCCTCAGGAGTGGGAATAGGAGCTGTTTTGTTGCAGAAGGGTCACCCAATTGCATTCATGAGTAAGGCCTTGTCTTCTAAACATCACTCCTTATCTACTTATGAGAAAGAATTTTTGGCAGTCATACAAGCATTGGAAAAATGGAGAGGCTATCTAATGGACAGACACTTCATTATTAAAACTGATCATTTGAGCTTAAAGTACCTAGTGGAACAAAGGTTTACTACACAAACCCAATTGAAGTGGCTACCTAAACTCATGGGCTATGACTATGAAATTGTGTATAAAAAGGGAGCTGAAAATGTTGCAGCAGATGCATTATCTAGATTGCCAAACACTGGAGAAGTTTTGCAAATGGTTGTGACAAGTCTATCTGCTGATGTGTACCAAAAGATTGTGAATGGGTGGGCTAATGATGACAAATTGCAGTCCATTATTCTCAAGTTGCAGCAGGACCCTCAATCAGTCAAGCATTATGAGTGGTCTGCACAAAAATTATTGAGAAAAGGCAAATTGGTGGTATCTGATGAGACACAGCTGAGGCAAGAATTGTTCAACTTCTTCCATGCTGGTTCACAAGGAGGGCACTCTGGAATGCAAGCTACACTGAAGAGAATGAGTGCACAAGTTTACTGGAGCAAAATGAGGAAACACGTCAAAGATTGGGCGAGAAATTGCGGTGTTTGTCAAAGGTTTAAGCCTGAGTTAGTTCCTTATCCAGGTTTATTACAATCCTTACCCATTCCTGATCAAGTTTGGACTAGTATTTCCATGGATTTTATGGATGGTTTGCCTATGTCAAAGGGTAAAACAGTCCTCATGGTGGTAGTTGATAGGTTAAGTAAGTACAATCATTTCATTCCACTTACTCATCCCTATACAACAATTTCAGTGGCACAAGCTTTTTTGGACAATGTTTACAAGCTCCATGGCCTACCTAAAGTGATTGTAAGTGACAAAGATACTATTTTTTTAAGTAGGTTCTGGTCTGAATTGTTCAAGCTTTTGAAAGTTAACCTGCACATGAGCTCAGCCTATCATCCACAAACAGATGGTCAGACTGAGGTGGTGAACAGATGTGTTGAGTGTTACTTGAGGTGTATGTGTGGAGACAATCCTAAGGAGTGGGCACAATGGATTCCTCTTGCAGAATATTGGTATAACACTTCCTTTCATACTGCCATCAATACTACTCCCTTCCAAGTTCTTTATGGTAAAACTGCTCCTGCCCACATCTCCTACACTGCTGGTGATAGTGCAAATCATACAGTGGATAGGTCCTTAATTGCAAGAGAAGCTGCAATCAAGTTGTTGAAGTTTCATTTACAAAGAGCCCAAGACAGAATGAGGTCAATGGCAGATAAGCAAAGGACTGAAAGGGTGTTTGAAATTGATGATTGGGTCTTGTTGAAACTTCAACCATACAGGCAATCAACACTGAGGCAGTACAAGCATCACAAGCTAGCACCAAAGTACTATGGTCCTTTCAGAATTGTGGCAACGATTGGACAAGTGGCTTACAAATTGGAGCTGCCAAGTGGTTCTCAAATTCACTTAGTCTTCCATGTGTCACAGCTCAAGAAGTTTAGAGGTGATCTTCTACATGAACCTGCTAAGCTACCACAATGTGATTCAAATGGGGTCATAGCTATGGCACCATATGCTGTTTTGGACAGAAGAATGGCTAAAAAAGGGAATGTGGCAGCAGTTTATGTTCTTATTTAGTGGATTAATGAAAGCCTAGAGGATGCCACTTGGGAGTTATATGATGACATGGCTGCAAGGTTCCCTGACTTTGATTTGAATGCTTAAGTTGCTTGTGGTCAAGCAACATTTTAAGGAGTGGGCATTGATATGAGCACAAGTCAAAGATGGAAAGTCAAACAGTCAAAGATGGAAAGTCAAACAACAACCACATAACAACTTTACCCGCCAATTTACATTTCATTTACATTTCACTGTATAAATACTTAGTTTGTCATTTACATTCATCATCTATCAAATTGTAAAATACTTCTCTCTAGTCTGTAACAACTCATCTTTCCTAATAACAATCATCTTCTTCACATTCGAGTTTCTATTCCTATTTGCTTGAACTCCTATGTGTTGAATAGGCTATCTTCGATTCTTCTAGAATCCTGGATTAGTCATATCCATTTGGTACATAACAAAACACATCAACGTCTGACTCTCGCATCTGACTGTATTATATGTTGGTCTCTTTTCTCTCTATGAACAATCGAATATAAAAAGTGTACTAAGTTTATTTTATAGACAATCATTAGTTTTTACAGAATTGGTTTACACGGGTATCTATAACCCATCAACTGACACTATGAACCAACACAATGGTTCATTAACAGACATAACGTTTCTAAACTACCATAACCGAATAAACGGTTATTAACTTTATTCTTATCATTCTAGGACCCTAAGCTTATAAACTTTACATACACGACTCTAAATACATAAACTAATTACACTACGACCTCTAAACATGGATTAATGAATTATCATCCAATACTCCCTCCTAATTTATTAATCCATGCTTTTAATATCTTCAACCTACATTATCTTTATCTTTGAACTTTGGCTTGCTTCCACTTCCTTTGTCTTGATCTTCAACACTAAATATGTCTTGAGTTTTCTCCTTGATCGGTCTTCTATCTTCCTTGTCTTCACTCTCATCTTGATCATCTTTGTCACCTTTGTCACTATCTTCCTTCATTTGCTTCATTTCATAATCTTGAAACTCCAACAATTTGTTTCTTGTAGTACTTATATCACGATCTTCTGGATCAACTTTCTTGTTGCTTGATTTAATGTCTTTCTCAATCTGGTTCTCCTTCTGAAATCTTGATGGCATCTATTGATGCTTCTTGCATTCTCCCTTGTCAATACTTGGTTCTTCTTCTAGATGTTTCTTATCCGAAACAACTTCATGGTTCTCTTTCTCAAACTGTTCTCTTTTTGTCTTTAACTCTTTCATCTATTTGTTTGTGCAATCTCTCAACTTCTTGAGGTTCTCTAACTCTATCTGCATTTGTTTCTCAAATGCCATTTCTCTATTTCTTAGTTTCTTCTCAAACTCTTGTTTTTCAATCTCTAACTCTTGAAGCATTTCGAACTTCCAAAACTATAATTTACTCTTCAAATCAATTTCTATCTTTGACCGCATATCTTCTAACTTTTCTTTTGGAATTTCATCCTTCTCAATGACAATTCCTTTCCTTCTCGGTTCTTCCTTTAAGGATGTTATCTCCTTTTCATCTTTACTAGTAACCATGAATAGTGTTGGTTCGTCATCTTCGAACACAAGGTTTGCTTTTTCTTCTCTACGGTTTGGTTTTGGACAATTTGCAGCATAGTGTCCAAACTCATGACAATTATAACATTCTATTTCTTTAAAGTCTCTTCTATGGTAGTTTTGATC
>LBNU01000839.1:215095-226358 GCA_014162995.1 Artemisia annua | reverse complement strand
TCAATTTCTATCTTTGACCGCATATCTTCTAACTTTTCTTTTGGAATTTCATCCTTCTCAATGACAATTCCTTTCCTTCTCGGTTCTTCCTTTAAGGATGTTATCTCCTTTTCATCTTTACTAGTAACCATGAATAGTGTTGGTTCGTCATCTTCGAACACAAGGTTTGCTTTTTCTTCTCTACGGTTTGGTTTTGGACAATTTGCAGCATAGTGTCCAAACTCATGACAATTATAACATTCTATTTCTTTAAAGTCTCTTCTATGGTAGTTTTGATCACCATGGTTTCTCTTGCTTCTATCATAACTATCTCCATTCTTACTATCTCTTGTGAACCTTCCTTGGCCTCTTCCTCGTGTCTGATTACCACCTCCTCGTCTATCATTTCCATAGTTGCGTTCATAATTTCTGTTATTCCCTTGACGTGTGAACAACAATTTCTCACTATTATCTTCCTCACTTCCTTTTCTAAACTTAAGCCTTTCTTCATAAGTCTTAAGTTGTAACACCCCCAAAATTCGTACAGCGAAAGACTTAACAAGTTTTCGGGGTGCTACTACAATAGGTAGACATCACAAGTATAGATAACGAGATAGCATGTATTTGAATGCAAAAAGGAAATCCATCATTGGGTTACAAGGTTTGCATTCATAGATCTAGTAGAGGAAAGCCCATAAGTGAATAAAAGATAGGTCCTCATAGTAAAATCAGAGTTCTTGTCGATCCTTCAGACACACCAATTGCCAAGCCTCCAAATGTAAGAAGGTCATGTTAACATCTTAGATACCTGAGAAAGACATGCTAAAATCAGCAACGCTGGTGAGTTCATAGGTTTAAAGTTAAAACGATACGGGACCTGAAGGATTTTAGCACTATGTGTACTAGAGCAGGCATAGACATCATAATTCAATCATCACGCAATCGCAATCAATAGTTTATCATCTTATTAAAGATGAATGGTCATAGTGAGTGGGCCCCTCAACGGTCACTAGTCGGGTTACAGCAAGGAACCACCCGTTACTGCCCAAATCTAGGCCGCAGCAGAGTCTATTCCAAACTAGGGTCAAAACGCCCTAGCTCTAGGTCGACGTCTACTTTCGTCTATCCTAAAACTAGTCAACACAATAGCAAAACGAAGTATTAACAGGTCCAAGAAAATAGTTGCATGCTTTCTCCCCCAAATTTAGGAAAACAATTAAAATGCGAGTAAAAGTGGGGCTATAAAACTCACCTCAGGTCTAGTAAATAGCACAAATATCAACAGAAGCAAGAAAGTATCAACTATCTTGCAACGGCGACTACTGACTCGGCACTACCTAATAATATCAATACGCCTTAGTATAAATCTCAAATAAATATTTCCCAATCCCGAACGTATTCCATTTTACTTTCCGAAATAACTTTGGGAAATCATTTGTTAGTGTTTGGTATCGTTTGGTATCGTCGTGTGTGTGAGTGTGCGTTAGAGACAAAGTCTCGACTCAAGTGAACTCACGCCAAATAAGTACCTCAATAAAGATCATAGATGCATAAATCACGAAATCACATAGCGGCATAAGCCTCAAGTAAACCAAGTAGTTCACATATGCACATATCCGCATTCAAGACATATAGCATTCCAAAACCATGTTGCACATAAAGGTCAAGGTCAAATGATATGACCTCATGAATCGATAAGTCATCGTATGAAGGGTTGATTGCTTATCAAATTCGTTAACTCGATAAGTCCAACCATTTACCGATTACTTATTGATCCCCAAGTTATATCATATATATATACTAGTCATAGGATGTATTTCTCGTTAATGTTGCCGCTTAATATTCTTATTGAGCTCCTATTGGACTCGTAGTCCAATAGGTCCAACAACAATATTAATGACCTATCAACGTTAAATAAATCCGAAACTTTACTACTAATAGGGTAAACTTGGTTATCACAAGAAGAAAATTAGCTTTGGACTAGTTTAGCGTGCACTCGAATATTTAACAATTCACGTCGAAGAAATCATTTGTTTTTGAAAACCATTATGGTCCTTATTCAAGAATATTTCCGTTATTAAATCGTAATGCAAATTCGTTATATATTCATTTAATAAGGTTCCGATAAATATTAATCTAACTTAATAGTTAATAGTTATCGCTACACTATTATTTATTTATTACGTTACTTATTTATTATATAAGTGGTTATATATATACGTTTACATACATGTAACGGCATTATTAAACGAATTATTATTTATTCGAGTCCACGTGTCCGAGTCATGACTTCCCGATCCACATAACTAGTCAAAGTCCAAAGTCCATGTAACGGCATTGTTGAAGCCAACCAAGACTAGAAAGTCAAGGCGGCCTCAACGTGCACCAAGTCTCAAAGAATGTATCGTCATAATAAAAAAAATCAATTCAATATATCCCGATTTCCAATCCACACTTTCCAAACTTCAACAATGCGAGGCCGTCTACGGCTCTCGTACTAACCTATCTCCGTCATTCTAAAAGTTCTCATCCTTATAACTCCGGAATTCAATACCAAGCACCCCATTTCAAGCACACAATCACAACAAACGTTAGTCCACAATAAAATATATGCAAGTAACAATTAATTCACCAAAATTCATATAGTCACATACCACGTTACCTCAAAATTCCACATATATATATATATACCTTTCGACTACCTTTTTATATCATCATCTCATATATACACGTATGTTGTCATCCAACCCATATATAATCCGTGTTCATTATATTTCGCCAATGTCTACGTCTATAGTATTTCAATAACTTAACAACAATATATTTCGGCAACTTCATCTTTTTATTTATACCAATCTAACCAAGCATTCACGTAACCATTTAACCTCAAAACAAACAATAAACATATATTACCGAGACCAAGGGTCTCGGCTCAATTTATTCGAGCCACAACAAGTATGCCGAGACCAAGAGGGTCTCGGCTTGGGCTTTCTTGGCGAGGCCGAGCCACACCAACGAGCCAAACGCACCCTTGAGGGCTTCGACTAGCATCCAAACAACAAAAACATCAATAATCACCCAAGTATATCAATCCGGCATATCACAAATCAATAAAACATTAACCAAATCTCATCTCACGTGCACTAATAACCAAGAAACAAGAAAAACATCACGAATCCGTGGGTTGACCCACGGTTTGACCACGGGTCTCCACGAATTTGAACCCAAACACCAATAATTCGATACCAAACGTGACCCTGATGTAAAAATTCATTAAACCCATCAATGTTTATACCCAAAACCAAGAAACCTTCGGGTTTGACCCGTCAAAAGTCAACCCACGAATTAAAATTCGTTCTCTTTACCTTTTCTTTTGTAGATCTATGAAATAAAACCAAAATATAGTGGTGGTGTTGAAAAAGAGGCGGCGGTGTGATGAAAACGAGGTGGTAGGGTTAGTTTTAGGGCGCGCGTGGTATGTAGGGTGAAAGAGGATTGGATTTTGAGTGATTTGAAGGTGGTGGTGGAGTTGAGGTGGCGGCAGTGACGGCAGCGTGAGGGTGGCCGGCGGCTAGAACCAAGAGAGAGAGAGAGATGTGGTGTGATGAAGATAAGAAAATGAGATAATAGGTTAGGGTTAGGGTTTTTAGTATAGGAGGTTTGGGTGTTTGGCAAAAATGGTCCCTCTAGTTATAAGTTTCATAAACTAGTGTAAATGGGATACCCAAAGCTTTTATTTTTCTTACATCTCTCCCGACACATATATTTTATAAAGTTTATAAGGATATCGGTCGCCACCAAGTCATTTAATACCCGCCGTTCATATTTAAAATAGTTCCTCGTAAGTTAAAATAGTTCGTTTAATAAATAAAATCACCTCAAAACGTTTTACCACTCACGGCTCAGAAAACTAAATTAAATACTCGAAATCACCGTGACCGTTATTCATCAAATACGCATTTTCATTAGAGTTCCTAGTGCCAGAGTCGAAGTAGTGCCTAACTTAACGCCATAGAAATGGTCTAACGACATACTATTCCACTCAAATAATCAACGATACGCATCACGTTCCACATAATCAATCACCAATTCTCGTAATTTCTGAAAACCGTTTGAGTAATATTAACGATTCATTTTAATTATATTTACTCATTTTAAATCCGGTTTCAAATTTTACCAGTTGTCACAGCCTCCCAGCCTCAGAAGAAACCCGTCTCGGGTTTCACTTAGAATTACTCATCAAGATCGAATAGAGATAAAATAGATTCCCTGGATATCATTCTCAAACTCACCACGTGAGTGAAGGGCTATCTCAGAATTTTCCAACAAGTTCAATGACAACGATATAACTTTGCTTAGATCGCCAGATTTTTCACGAATAGGATTTCAACGAGCTCCTCAAGGAGTTTGATGTTCATCATCATGGAATTAGAAAATTTTACGGCGGTAATCTCTCTCGGAAGTGTCCTTCCGGATTAACCATCAAGAGTCTCATGGACTTATCCAAGTCCCGATAAAAGCACAAGTATCGCGAGTTAGATCTAGTAAGAATCCTTGAGCAAAACAGGATAGCAAGGATTAAGTTTTCACGCTCACTCAACGTATTCCACCATCTCTAGGTGACACCTTTATCATCCTCTTGCTCTACCCTTCAGATCTTAATATTCACTTCGGTGGTCTCACGAATGAAAATCGATATAGCGAACTTGCTGTCTCCAATTCCAGCTTAGTGAGTCTTAGGTTGGTACATACAACCATAAAGACTTTTGAATGACATGATGTCAACGTCAGGTGGCTTTTCATTAACTCAAGAAAGTTTGGGGAGGGACGAATGTCTCTCCCAGCCTCCTTTCAAAGTTACTAATGACAGCTCAAAGCTTTATTTCGACGTACGAACGATTCTCTTACTCTGACCATCTGATTGGGGAGGTTACGTAATACTCCAATTACCACTCGTCCCCAAGGTCATCTGTAGAGATTTCCGGAACTTCAGCATGAAACGATAGTCTTAACAAGACGGGATAGAAATCGGCACTCTATGCCCGGAAGTCAACTTCACTCAAGAACAACGATCAATTTCGTCTATACTATTACTTGTCATTAACGCAAAGATGACTAGATTCAATACGGTAGTCATAATTTCCCAGATGGTATTACAACCACTATATGTTCTTGGAAATTTCATGGCAATTCCATAGTGGTCCTCTTCCACTCATAACCCAAAATTAGAATTGTTACAAGACGTAACGATCTCTAGTGTCCGACGTTCGTCTCTCGACACTCTTAGCATTCGTTGACATGTATTGCAATGTCGACCTCTATGCTCGGTCATCAATATTGCTACTTCTGATCATAATACATCTTATCCAATTCGAAATGACTTGAGTATCCTGATTCGTGCTCTCGTGCACTATCCAACCTTGGATACCCCGTAAGGAGGTATCCAACTTTTATCCTTAAAGGATAAGGTTCCATCTGAACAGTCTGCGTCTCCATTCCTATTCTCCAACCTACCGAAAAGGTTCCCATAGCTGTCAATTCTCCTCTTTTGACAATCCCATTGTGTTAATCAAAGGCATCGGGTAGCCCATTTCGATGGAATATGCCTTTCCGTCTTCGAGCAAAATCACTGAAACCTTAAACCCCGTAACAACTTGATTTTAGCTTAATCTCGCAACTCATCAAACAAGAACTGTCACGAGATTAGACCATGTATCAAGTTGTTGGGAAATAAGAATTTAACGTCGTCGATGATTTGGCTCAACTCAGGAATTGCTCAAAACAACGAATAGGTACCTACGGCCAAAAGTCACTGTTCACCAGGCGGTTTCAATGTGCGTACATACTGCTCGACTAAAAGCGTCAGCAACACATTCTCCTTACACCTATAATAGCAAATCTTTGCAGTAGTTACCACCATGTAGTTTTCTCTAACTACTCTACCTCGATGGTCCGCTCTTTCCGGTTTAGGGTATATCGTACCCTCGTGTTAGGTGTATAGTATACACCTTGTACACTACCAGTAAGGTCTCCCAGATTCTGGGTGCAAGTACAACCGCACCCAAAGTTCATTCCAGAATTACATGACTTCTCTCGCACCTATCAATTTGGCGAGGGACGTAATCTACTCCTCCTTCATTCACATCAAACAATTCAGAAATCTTTATACAAACATCGAAATCTATAATAGCGTCTACACTTTTCTCTGAAACAACTAGGATAGGTGTTCTTCACTGTTCCCTCCTTGGAAGTTATCCTGCTCCCTTTCCATTCATATCAAAACGTTCCTCGATTTTTCTCACGAAACATCCAGACTTTGCAACCACATCTGCACTTTCCTTTGAATAATAAAAATAAGCGTACTACACCGTTCTATCTTTGGAAGTTATCCTACTTCCTCTCTACTTTCCACTTATTTACCCTTTACCTCTTCTTAGTTTAGTCTACTAAGGTTTTGCTATCTCGAGAGACTTTCGTTAGCTCTACGAAATCTCCCAGCAATTCCAATTATCGACGTCGCTCATTCAGACTGGCAGGGGAATTCTCCATCCTTGATTGACTAGCTCTCGATGAGATTCACGGAAATACAATTCACGTGACCAAGAGATCTTACAGTTAAGTCAAATCCATACTTACGGAGTTTCGTATTACAGCTATTTCCTTCTCTAGTTGTTACAATGTCACACTCTGGTGTCCTCCGTGTTTCTCTACACACTTGTCTCAGTGGTTTTAGGATATATGGGGTTGAATACTATCGCAACCCATCCTATTAGAGTTCTCATAAGCTATTCCTGGAGGCGGTTGGGCGACGGCTAACCATCAGACACACTTTAGGGCTATAATAGCCACCACAAGTATGAACGTAGTCTTCGGGCCATCTCTCTTCCCAATCCATCGCTGCTGGCGGCATCCAAATCATGGGTTGTTCCTTTGACAATTCATTCGAACATCGGAGTTGATCGAATAGATCATCGATCTTCGGTAACGGGCATCGAATTTTCATCGGTAGTTTATTCGACTCTCGGCAGTTTGGGTATACGCGGAAACATCTATTCTCCTTCCTTATAAGTCTCACCAGAGCTCCTTATGTTGACAAACTCGGCCGCGTGAGCCCCCTTCTTCGACAACTCTGTCAATCTTTTCGAAGGCTCTTCCAGTTCAGTATGGCGGTTTGGTGAGGTATTTGGGCTACGGATGCAACACCAGATCTTAACTCGATCTGAAGTTTCACTTGTCTAACAGGTGGGATCCCGGAAAGTCGTCTAGGACTACTCTTACGAGATCATGAGTCATCAGGAATTCGTCCAACTCGACGTCTTCGTCTATGCATCGCTCAGGGTTCTAGAATTATCAGAAAGATATGGTTGCAGAGGACGCTATGCAAAAGAGTTTCTCTTTCTTAGATGAAAATTAGCGTAATGGAATCTTCGGAATCAAGGTACGGCGTCGATTATGGATGCATTTCATAGGACGGTAGGGAATAAAATCACTCTTAAATGAAAGCGTTTGGATAGAGGATGAGAAAAATTAATTTCTCGATGAGGGTTTAAGCAACTACTCTTAGCATCACATGATTCCTACCTGAATTATACATAGGTGGCCAGTCTTTGTATAATTGAGGTCCAATGATGTCATGCTGAGTTTAGTTACAAGAACGAGTGATCAACTCTTTCAGGTTTGAGAACCGTATTCAAGTTGATAATGGAAATCAATAGAAGTAATGATACAAACAGTCACGGTAGATGAAGTAAAGCATTAGATACTAGCAAGGATGAATAAGAAACGATCGTAGAAAAGGTAACGGATAGAAGAGAGTCCTAAGTTCGCACGATTCTTGCAGGCGTATCACGAGGGTCTCAGAACATAGAAACTTAAGAAATTCTACTTGACATCATTCCTAGGACAGTCATTCCTTGACGTCACGTCTTACTCCAGGTATCCTTTTCCTTCTCAAATTTCCTTTAGCTCTACAACTCCCTCGTTTCTACGGTCTCCAATACTCATTCACGCAATGTTCCTTCTTTCTCTGTTTAACACTTGCGACACTAGCCTTCCGATCCGACCCAAAGGTTATCTTAACCAATGCATGGGTCTTAGATCTATGGTCTCTTGCTAAGTGTCCAACCTACAACACTTACGACACGTCTCAGCACACCGAACAGAGTGGCAGAGCTCGCAACGGTCGCACTTAGGTTGATTCTCAGTGTAACTCTACTTTTCTCTAGCTTTGATAGCATGAGCCTCAACGACTTCTTGTCATCCGCCTAGTTTTCTCTCACCTTTTACGAATTCTTCCCATTTCCTCTTGTTTTTCGCTATCTCAGTGACAACATCACCAACTAATGGGTCCATACAAGCCCGTGTCTTTCATGGTGTCGTGTAGGCTAGTTGTCTCAGCCGAGATTACATTGTCTCGGATTGGTTAAGACAATCCTTCAATGTAACGCTCGATTTCACAAGCCTCACTCTTTACCATTTCAGGGCACTATTGGAATAACTCAAAGAAGCGATGAGTGTAGGTCGGTAGCTCAGTACCTCTCATCTCGTGCTTCCAAAATTCGACTTCCCGCTCCTTGAGTGGTCTTCCCACTACCTCTTGTTGTTAACCACTTCCATGTAGTTGGTCACCAGGTAACACGTCATCCTCGTTAGGTGAGGGCAGTCCATCCATGTAGTGCCCTTTCTATTGCGCTTCGGTATGAGCTATCTAAAGTCACCGTTATGACAGCTCCTAGAACTTACAGGCCCAGCTTGGCATGTCGATGCCTCTCGCCTCATGATTCCGTACTTCAATCTCTCATTGTTCTCACCTTACCACAAATGAGTAGTTTCTAAGCAATATCGCCTTAAATTCTCCTCAAAACATAGAATAAGTCACCTCGATGCTCCTATCGAGTAAACAAGGCCTCCTTCGCCTTGGATTTCCTTCCTCTTCAACGCATCAGACCAACAACTTCCTCGATCCCTCCAATTCAATTGCCATGCGACTCCATAACTTCCTCATACGCTACCTTACGGCGTCGTTCGCGGTCCTGAAGTTCGCAATACGTCTTGTGGGACCAGGTTGTTCGTAGTTTAGCTTGAATGGCTAAAGCTGACCACAACGACCTTTGTGAATAGCATCAGCTAGATGTGCCCACGCGACATTGGTATGGGCATCCATCATTATCGTGCCGATACCAGATCTTCCAAATTTCGTCAACGGCAAATAGAAGCGGCGTTGGTAGCTAAAAGCTAGGATATCTAACCGGGAATTATTCGATTTGGGGTTCGCAACATTAAAATCCACAACTATTCGTACTCTTAACGCAATAGTTTTAAGGTGGTTTCTCAGATGATGTTAGATGGCATTTCAGAATATAGGACGAATGTCCGATNTACCAGATCTTCCAAATTTCGTCAACGGCAAATAGAAGCGGCGTTGGTAGCTAAAAGCTAGGATATCTAACCGGGAATTATTCGATTTGGGGTTCGCAACATTAAAATCCACAACTATTCGTACTCTTAACGCAATAGTTTTAAGGTGGTTTCTCAGATGATGTTAGATGGCATTTCAGAATATAGGACGAATGTCCGATCTCAACATTAACTGATAACGAATATGACGGAACATATGGGTATGTTACCACTCTAGAATCGATTAGTAAGGGCTGGTTAGGGAGGATATACGGTCTATGACAACGGTGGTATATAATTATCGTATTCAGGGCATCACACACAATTTACGAGTCATAACGGTGGGTCATACGCTAATAAATTTCCTCCGACGCACTTATCGGCCCTATTGGGTTCGTCAACCCACGAAGTCCGATAACTGTTGCGGTCTGGTCTATTAACGTAAACCAACCCGTAACTCAAACGATGACTAAATCTTCCAAATCAATATACCATATATCTCATCAATCAATCATAATCTCAATTCTAATGCCACATAATTCCAAATATATCATTAACGTAATAATCACATAACTCAATATACGTTCAAGGGCGCATAAGTCTAATTCAATTATCATATAATTCTCAACTATATCCAAATCAAGAAGTCAATGCATCCCGCATTGCTCTAATCATGCTTAATCAAGCTCGAATAATTCTCAATATGCCTTTCGATCATAAAATCGAGGCTTCCAATGATTTCCAAATCATCTCAATTACTTATCAATCGTAACGCCAAAATTATCAAATAAACTCGTAAAGGGAATAGTGAAGTCCTAACGCAACACTAGTTTCCCACGTCTAACTTCCAAATCACAAACGCATCATATACTTATATAATCTCAAGTCCAACAATCATAGTGAAATGTTCAAATCGCATACTTAAGTTCTCGCATCTATCCCAAAATAATCATTTCATATTCTCATAGCGTTCAAAACTTATCTTAAGGTGAATACTTTGGCTTGGCAGCTGGCAGGCGTTGGTCGAGGATCGATTTTAATGAAAAGAGTTTTATGAAAATGGTTATAGTTTAGGTTTTGAAAATTACCTAGTTCTCTATAACCTTGGCTCTGATACCAATCTGTAACACCCCCAAAATTCGTACAGCGGAAGACTTAACAAGTTTTCGGGGTGCTACTACAATAGGTAGACATTACAAGTATAGATAACGAGATAGCATGTACTTGAATGCAAAAAGGAAATCCATCATTGGGTTACAAGGTTTGCATTCATAGATCTAGTATAGGAAAGCCCATAAGTGGATAAAAGATAGGTCCTCATAGTAAAATCAGAGTTCTTGTCGATCCTTCAGACACACCAATTGCCAAGCCTCCAAATGTAAGCAGGTCATGTTAACATCTTAGATACCTGAGAAAGACATGATAAAATCAGCAACGCTGGTGAGTTCATAGGTTTAAAGTTAAAACGATACGGGACCTGAAGGATTTTAGCGCTATGTGTACTAGAGTAGGCATAGACATCATAATTCAATCATCACGCAATCGCAATCAATAGTTTATCATCTTATTAAAGATGAATGGTCATAGTGAGTGGGCCCCTCAACGGTCACTAGTCGGGTTACAGCAAGGAACCACCCGTTACTGCCCAAATCTAGGCCGCAGCAGAGTCTATTCCAAACTAGGGTCAAAACGCCCTAGCTCTAGGTCGACGTCTACTTTCGTCTATCCTAAAACTAGTCAACACAATAGCAAAACGAAGTATTAACAGGTCCAAGAAAATAGTTGCATGCTTTCTCCCCCAAATTTAGGAAAACCATTAAAATGCGAGTAAAAGTGGGGCTATGAAACTCACCTCAGGTCCAGCAAATAGCACAAATATCAACAGAAG
>LBNU01000839.1:185179-195878 GCA_014162995.1 Artemisia annua | reverse complement strand
AAATTAACAAGAGATGAGAGTATATGGAAAATATACCTTGATCTTAATCTTTGGCCTTATGGTTCTTCACCAGCCCTCTACCAAATATGAAAAATTATTATCGCAAGTGTTCCATATGTATCTGTATATGCTCAATAATGGCAACCGGTGAATTCCTAAACGGATTATAATTACTTAAACGAGTTCCTACTGGTCGGGATGATTATTAGAGTTTTCTGTTCTGATCCGTTACAAAAATAAGTCAAGATGATCTCCAAAGTCATGATAACAGGTGCATGCACTCATCTCTTATGGACATAAATTCTTACAAAAACAATTTTTCTATCCCAATTCATTTAAAGCTGCAGTTATCATCAAGTTTTAATTGTGCTTGAGCGAATTACAACATTGCACCTAAGAGACTTCATAACAATAATGTCCAAGATGACGCACAAGCGGGCCCGGAAGCTTTCGTATGCCGTAGCTTAAAAAAGACTTGGCTCCAAGTGAAACCCACCCATAGTTTGCCATTGAGCCTTGGGAAAGGCATTAAAGTATAGTCGTTCACCAATTAAAAAGTTTATGAAAACTCAAAACCATTCGTTTCACCATTATTGAGTCACAGTTTAATTTTTCTTTTGAAAGACTACCCTTGTTAGATATGCTTACAAAATAGTAACCATAACAGCAGTACAAGTAAATTTTAAAAGAAAAAATAAACATCTAATAAACAAACATAGGTGAAAACACATAGCCCGCATCCAGCTTATTAAAGTTAAAACCCACTAATTATAAACACTTCTACGTTATTACATAATTAGAATTGATTTTAATTATAATTGAGTCTTCCCCAATTGCTATGATCTATCTAAATATACGTGGTGATCACAAACTTGCACATACAAACATAATAAGTAATAATCCATGACTAAACATGGCGATGTTTCGTCAATGGATTCATGCAAACCAATTAACCAGTTGTAACCAATAAACTATGTTACACAACCTAGGTTACTAATCAAGTTAAACAATTATATTAAACAAAACACAAAACCCTAATTAGGAATCATATAAAGTCCCGCCCCATAAATAGGTTAGGGTTTAAAAAATTTTCATAATGTTTAAAGAAACCTAGAAAAAACATAACATGTTATCAACAAAACAAAGATACGTTTTTATGGTTTTAGTAAGCAATTACATGTTATACATGGCTCGTGATGCCACTTGAAAATTTAAGTTCATGACTATCAGTAATAAATTACTATGCAAAGTAAGCAATATACGAAGCATAGGATCAAATATATATACATAAAATTGTTAAACTAAAACGTAAATAGAAACGTACCTCCTTGAGCAAATTCTTGATTGGATTGAAAAGTGACTGAACCCTGATATTAGGGTTTAAAGTGTAGATCTATGAAAACCCCTTACCTTTTTTTGTTATTCGATGCTCTCTTGATAACATAACAATAGGTGTTGTACCGTCGTCTTGTACACACAAACTAAACCGATATTAAGGTTTTCAAGAAACTACACAAGAGTTGTTTTGGATGAACAAAAATCGACCCAAACCTTTAGGGGTGTTGGACGATCGGTTTTTAACCAAGAAAAGGAAAGGAAGAAAAAAAGTTTAGGGATAATTGTGTGCACAAAAGCTATGTGAAGGACAATGACCCTAGGTTGTTTATATAACTAATTAGGAAGAGTAGGGAACAAGTTAGGGTTTGGAACCCTCTCCCCCTTTGGTCGGCCCGAGATTAGATCCCCTCAGGGGATTTCTAGAACTTCTCTTGTTTCCTAATTGTTACATAAACACTTATTTCCTTATTTTCTCTTAACGGTCGTTAAGTCATTTTTAACGATAAACACTGAAACGTTCGTTAAGTACTTGTGGTCTAATAATAAATAATCAATATAACATTTATATTTTTCCTTAATATCATTTGTATCGTGTGCAATCCCGAAGGTTCTCGCGTTCGATTCTAGAGCATTTACATATTAAACGATAACCACATTTCCAACACTTGGCTCGCTGCTGCGATGAATGGGGTTTCCGGGCTAGCTACTTAGCTTATTCAAATCATGAGCTTTTTTGAGCTAATTAGGCCCCATTTACAAGCCATGATATGGTGCTGTTTTAAAAGGGCTTATTTTAAGCTATAAAGCTTATAAGCCAAAAAAGCGTAAGCACTTTCGCTAAATGTTCTAACCCAAACTGCTATAGTTAGAAAAGCATGAATTCAGGGTTGTGGTTTTTAACATACCTAATAAATACATGAATGGTATCATATTTATGGAACTTACAACGATTTGGTTGGGGAGATCCTCACACAAAAATTGGGACACAAATCAGTCCAATCGAAGTGGCATGCGTACATACTTCCATGACATGTGATTCGTATTTTGTTTAGACATGAATATAATTATTGTACATCAGCTATGACCACCTCAAGCCCTCAAGGTGGTTAATGTACAAAAAGTTATGCACCCCATTATTGCTTAAACACGGCCTTAGTGCTATAGTTATCGAATTTTAGTTTACGCCTAAGTTACCTTATTATTGAGAAACGATATATTTTGCATATTTAATTGATTGTTTTTGCTCGATGTTGGGGATGGTATTATCATTTGGTTAGAAAAAATGAGCTGGATTTTGTTTGTTAGCACATTGATTGATTGCAAGCTTATTTGTCCACAAAAGCTCCCATCTAAGGGATTATGTTTATTAGCTTATATCACGCTAGAAAGAGTCATAAGCCCTTTTTGATAACAGTGGAATGAAAATGAGAATATATGTATTTAGACTCATAGTATATATAAGTTAATCGTAATAAACGATATTAAACGAATTATTATTTATTCGAGTCCACGTGTCCGAGTCATGACTTCCCGGTCCACCTAACTAGTCAAAGTCCAAAGTCCATGTAACGGCATTGTTGAAGCCAACCAAGACTAGAAAGTCAAGGCGACCTCAACGTGCACCAAGTCTCAAAGAATGTATCGTCATAATAAAAAAAATCAATTCAATATATCCCGATATCCAATCCACACTTTCCAAACTTCAACAATGCGAGGCCGTCTACGGCTCTCGTACTAACCTATCTCCGTCATTCTAAAAGTTCTCATCCTTATAACTCCGGAATTCAATACCAAGCACCCCATTTCAAGCACACAATCACAACAAACGTTAGTCCACAATAAAATATATGCAAGTAACATTTAATTCACCACAATTCATATAGTCACGTACCACGTTATCTCAAAATTCCACACATATATATATATATATATATATATATATATATATATATATATATATATATATATATATATATATACATACANNNTATATTGTCATCCAACCCATATATAATCCGTGTTTATTATATTTCGCCAATGTCTACGTCTATAATATTTCAATAACTTAACAACAATATATTTCGGCAACTTCATCTTTTTATTTATACCAATCTAACCAAGCATTCACGTAACCATTTAACCTCAAAACAAACAATAAACATATATTACCGAGACCAAGGGTCTCGGCTCAATTTATTCGAGCCACAACAAGTATGCCGAGACCAAGAGGGTCTCGGCTTGGGCTTTCTTGGCGAGGCCGAGCCACACCAACGAGCCAAACGCACCCTTGAGGGCTTCGACTAGCATCCAAACAACAAAAACATCAATAATCACCCAAGTATATCAATCCGGCATATCACAAATCAATAAAACATTAACCAAATCTCATCTCAAGTGCACTAATAACCAAGAAACAAGAAAAACATCACGAATCCGTGGGTTGACCCACGGTTTGACCACGGGTCTCTGATCCGTCGTTTTACAACGTATCAAATAGATATATAGAGTAGACGTGAGGGAAATTCGCTAATCAACCTTTGTGAAAAGATCGACTTGCAAAATTCGTGAATACAATATATTTATATATAAGATACCGGGAAGTGAGTTTCCCGGGTCGTGTCCCAACAAGGTGTGAATTGACAAGATCGAAAAGATTTGGAATTAAAATGCTTGTATGATAGATTGCGAGAATTGTTTGGTTTTGTTGTACGTTAAAATTAGATTTAACAAACGTAAAAACGAAATAAACGCAACCTAATTGGGAAAATCAAGCAAGGTATACTAGGGAGATCCTAAAACTAACTAAAAAGCTACGGAAAACAATTTAGAACTAACGTGGACCCTTAAATCACAAGTTAATTTAAACCCGAGACGTTTATTAAAAATAAACGTCGTCGCGCAAATTAAAACGTGAAATTTGAGCTACGCGAGTCCTACGAACATGCAAACAATTTTCTTACGACCCTAACGATCATAGAAAATTTTGGAAAAAAGAAATTTAATTATTCGACAAAAATTCTAATTATTACGAATTAATTACTAATTAACACTAATTAAATTACAATAAATACTAAACGTTAAAACAAAAATCCGAAACTTTTTTACAAAATATCTCACACTATGAATAATCTGAAAATGATTTAAAACATGATGCTCCAATTCAAAAATAAGCCAGAATTAAGCTTATATAAGCTGTTAAGCTTATTGGGCTAAAAAGGCTAAGTATTTAATTTGGAAGAAACTTATTGCAAGTCCTTCGGGCACCACTGGTTAAGGGTTTGTGTTGTGAGTCGTTGGTTTGTGAAGGGGGAGGTCTGGGGTTCGAATCCCATGCCTCTCCTTTTTGCTAAAATCTTTTAATCTTTTTCTTTTGTTTACTGATTCCACACAACACAAACACAAACTCCTTCTTGACTCTTGAAAACAAATTACAAACACAACATAAATCCAATCACATCACCCAACAGATTCAAAGTTTGGAATTTCTAAAAACTTTTGTTATGAACTGCTAATTCGTGTACTGATTCGAATGAGATTTAAGAAACTAAATTACAATGACAACAAGTTCAGTAATAGCAGCAACTAGATCAATATCAACCATACTCAAGAAACAAGAATTAACAATGATCATAGGTTTAAGAACAATAACGGCAGGAACATGCAGTTTCAACAGGAATCATCACAGGACAACAAACAAGAATAAGAACACAAGCTCACCAAGACTTATAAGCTCAACAACTAGTAACAAGAATATTAATTAACACTTATTTAGGCCAACAACAGCAACAATACTCAAGAACTCAACAAGTTCAAAAACTACTCAGCTAAATTTGAGTGTACTCACATCAGCAGCCACCAAAATAAGCCCAAAAAAGGGCTTCTAAAAGCAGTATCAATAAGCAGTTTACTCTAAACTAAAAGCATGTTCCTAAACACTTCCTAGGTAGCTTTCTAAATCAATCTTAACCTAATCCTAACACTAATTACTCAGCAATCTACATCTAATCAAAATACTGCACAAGTCTGAGATGCAGGGCAGTTTCATGCTAAAGTGGGGCATTTTGAGCTCAATTTCTAGTGATCAAACAATGTTTAAGTCCACGGATTCTTTTGATTCAGATTAACAAGCTAACAGTCAGTCTAAAGCCACAAGAATTCCAGATTCTCATCCATTAATTAGTCCTAGAGATTAATCCAAAGTTTGTAAAAAAAAACTGGGTGACCAAAAGATTTTAACTTTTTTGACTTTTCAAAAATTGATCACAGATTGACTTTTGTGGGCTTGCACTGAACTTAGATTACCAAATATGATATATTTAACATCAATGACAGCAAACTAAACTCCAAGAACACATTCTAAATCTACTGTGAGCCTATTTTTTCTCAAAAATTTCCCACAGTTGATCAAGACTAAGGTTTAGACCCAATTTTGACTTATAGCCTATAAATGTTCCAGCAATTGGTCGAAATCAGTTTATCATGGCCTGAGTTACTTACTAGAATCAATTTTTGCAATCAATAACCACAAGAACACAGTAAATTAATAAGAACCAAACACTAATTTAACTTCTAAACAGAAAATTCAAATAAAGCATAAGTGCGAATTAACCTAAGTGGATGATAAATTATCTACTCTAGTACTATTTAAGCATAAATAGACAAGGATTAACAACAAATAACTACTCATAGCCACCCACACAGATTATAAGAAAAACTTATGATGAAAGTTTACTTGGTATTCAAGCTGTGAGAACAAAGAACCAGAGAACAACCTATGCTCCCCCATGGGAGTCTAAACCATTCCATAGCTCTGCCCAATTCATCATCATTACTGCTACCATCTTTCTCAACTATGTCTTTCTCTTCACTGTTTCTTTTTTATTTTTCTGTTCTTCCTTTCTTTCTTTCTTTTTTTTTTCTTTTCTGGATTCTTTTTTTTTCTTTCTTTAGATTACAGGGAACAAATATAGGATTTAAAGAACTTTTGAAACATCATAACAACTTCAAGTAAAAGAACTAGAAATTTGGGAGACAATATGAGGTAAAAATAAATTTTCATTAACTATAAACTGGAGAGTACAATTTTAAAACTAAACATGAAATTTTAAAGAGAAACAAGAGAGGAAAACTGGATGCCCAAATGGCTTACAAGACTTAGCTATTTATACTAAAACTTGTGCTAGCTGCTTCCCTTCTTTTGTGCTTCTTCTGTGTGGGGGACCTTCACAATTCCCATCTTTGTGCTTTCTTGAGTCTATCTCAGCCATTGAATTGGTCTTCTACAATCATAGCCCTTAAATCCTTCTTGGCGCCCAATTCACTCACCTGGATTGCCAGCGTGGAGGGGTAGGTACAGAGTTTTAAGGTTATAAATTGGATTAGTGGGATTGGGGAGTGGTTTTGACGGACAAAGGATTGATGGTGATGGGGATGGTGACTGGTTTTGGGAGGTGAGCAGTGGCGGGAAAAAATGGTGAAGGTGGAGTGTGAGTAGGCAGTGACGGGGAAAGGCAGGGAAGGGTTTATGAGTTTGTAAATTGGGTGTGGGTTTGTGTTGGGCTAGGTTTATTTATTAAGATTGGGCTGGATTAGTTTTGGGTTATCATAAGGGTTAATATCAGGCTTATGGTTTAAAGGGGGTTTAGGAATTTCAACCCCATAAATCACAAGGACCAAATATGAACATTGCTGAAACTTTGAGGATCATAATTGCCAAACTTCCAAACTTCAACCAAGGACCTATGATGTTAACTCTTGAATTCCCGAGGTTATTTTGAGCAATTTTCTTCACTTTGAATTTCTCGGGTACCATTGTTGCCAATTTCACAAACTTGAGGGGTGATTTTGTAAATTCTCCAAACTTTCACATAAGGATCATTTTTGCCAAAATTAAATACACAAAGGTCGTTTTTGATTATTTTCCAAAGCTTTGGCCCTAGGGACCAATTCTGACAATTTTGCAAAGTTCAAGGACTATTTTTGACAATTGTGTATTTTGTTTCGTTTTTTCGTTTGTTTTCAATCCTTTGTACCTTAAACACTCAAAAACACCATCCAAAGATATTTTTAACATTCTTTGATCGTTTTTAGGGGTTTTTGTTTGTTTTGACTCGTAAAACGGAAGGAAAGATATGTGTAAAAACACACATATCAGTCTCCACGAATTCGAACCCAAACACCAATAATTCGATACCAAACGTGACCCTAATGTAAAAATTCATTAAACCCATCAATGTTTATACCCAAAACCAAGAAACCTTCGGGTTTGACCCGTCAAAAGTCAACCCACGAATTAAAATTCGTTCTCTTTACCTTTTCTTTTGTAGATCTATGAAATAAAACCAAAATATGGTGGTGGTGTTGAAAAAGAGGCGGCGGCGTGATGAAAACGAGGTGGTAGGGTTAGTTTTAGGGCACGTGTGGTATGTAGGGTGAAAGAGGATTGGATTTTGAGTGATTCGAAGGTGGTGGTGGAGTTGAGGTGGCGGCGGTGACGGCGGCGTGAGGGTAGCCGGGCGGCTAGAACCAAGAGAGAGATGTGGTGTGATGAAGATAAGAAAATGAGATAATAGGTTAGGGTTAGGGTTTTTAGTATAGGAAGTTTGGGTGTTTGGCAAAAATGGTCCCTCTAGTTATAAGTTTCATAAACTAGTGTAAATGGGATACCCAAAGCTTTTATTTTTCTTACATCTCTCCCGACACATATATTTTATAAAGTTTATAAGGATATCGGTCGCCACACCAAGTCATTTAATACCCACCGTTCATATTTAAAATAGTTCCTCGTAAGTTAAAATAGTTCGTTTAATAAATAAAATCACCTCAAAACGTTTTACCACTCACGGCTCAGAAAACTAAATTAAATACTCGAAATCACCGTGACCGTTATTCATCAAATACGCATTTTCATTAGAGTTCCTAGTGCCAGAGTCGAAGTAGTGCCTAACTTAACGCCATAGAAATGGTCTAACGACATACTATTCCACTCAAATAATCAACGATACGCATCACGTTCCACGTAATCAATCACCAATTCTCGTAATTTCTGAAAACCGTTTCAATAATATTAACGATTCATTTTAATTATATTTCCTCATTTTAAATCCGGTTTCAAATTTACCAGTTGTCACAAATTGGTATGAGGTGCCGATTGGATATTTTTTTGCATAAACAAGGATTTTATTTTCTTTGTTCTTTGTTCTTTATGGTTTTTTCTTTCATTCATTTTCTGCTTTTCTATTGAGATATTTTTTGTGGAGAAACATATATTTTATTGTATTAAACCAATTTAGAAATTAAATAAACAATAAAACACAAAAGGTGTTGAAGATTAGAAGACAGACCACTTGATTGCAATATTTAAACAAAAAACATATCAGTAAAAGTGAAGATCATGTTTAATAGAGTCATGTTTGACACGATTTCTTAAAAATAGATTCGCCGTCTGTTCTCAGGATACAATACCTAAAGCAACATGTATCGCTGGACTTGATTAACATGGCAGAAAGATCGTGAGAACGTTGGTGGGTTTATCGAATATGTTGGATTTTTTTTTCATGGAGGCATAATAATGGTGTGCTTTTAGGTTAGTAGATTGTTTAAAAAAATAATGGAGGAGATCAATTATTTATAAAAAATAACACCTATCTTTTCAATCAAGAAAATATCACAACCAAATATAGTCATTCTACCAAGAAACTATCGCAGCCGAATATGAACAAGATATGCATATTCATTATTTCTTGACACGTGATAGATGCCACTAGGAGTCACTTAAGATTCGTTAATTAGTCAAAGGCTTGGATAATCAAATGAGAAAGAATTGATAACCGAAAGCTACTCTGATTCATGAATGAATTGTTACAAATGAACACAAGAGAGAATTGAGAGAAATTGTTTATTCAAAAGCTAACAGCTGTGATTGTGAAACTAACTATTTAAACTAAGAAATGGCGCCAAATTCTGTTAGTGGCATGTGTAGAGACGACCACGTGCACCTCACGCGCGGAATAAGAATTCCCCACGTGCACCTCACGTGGCTACACTTGCTACTAACAGCTTCTATCAATCTACCCCTCTTAAAAACAAGCTTGTCCTCATGCTTGTGCAGCAAATTCAGGGAACCTTTCAAACAAATCTGCTCTGCTGAACCATTATCCCATTGCACCAGCCATACACCACAGCTACATTCCTATTTTTAAGCATTTTCCTGTCCAAAATAGCTATGGGTTGTACCTCAATCAACCCATCTTTGTCACAACTGGGCAATTTTGCTACTTGTGAAGGTTGTGGTGTACCTTTGCAAAGCTTCAATTGGCAGACATTGAACACATTGTGGATTTGAGCTTAAGCAGGTAACTCCAATCTATAAGCAACTTGGCCAATCCTTTCTATCACTTGAAAAGGACCAAAACTCTTAGGAGAGAACTTGTTTTGCTTCTCTTGTCTAATAGAAACTTGCCTGTGAGGCTGCAATTTCAGAAAAACCCAATCACCCACTGCAAATACCCCCTCAGTCCTTCTTTTGTCAGCCTGTTGCTTCATTCTATTTTGTGATCTTGCCAAATGAAACTTCAACACCTCAAGTGCTTGTTCTCTAGCCAAAAGTGTCCTGTCCACAGCATCCACCTTGCTTAGCCTACCCATGTATGGTACATGAATTGGTGGACTTTGTCCATATACTGCCTCAAATGGTGTTGTAAGGATGGAAGTATGAAAGTTGCAATTGTACCATAGTTTAGCTAATGATAACCACTTAGCCCATTCCTTAGGTCTTTCACCAGACGTACACCTTAAGTACCCTTCCAAACACCTATTCACTACTTCTGTCTGGCCATCAGTTTTTGGATGGTAGGCTGTGGATTTGAGGAGCTTAACTTGCAACATTCTAAAAAATTCCTTCCAAAGTTACTTAGGAATATCTTGTCCCTATCTGACAAAATGGTAAGTGGAAGACCATGGAGCTTATACACTGTGTCAAGGAACACTTGAGCCACTTGACTGGCTGAAAAAGGGTGTGTCAAAGGCATAAAGTGAGCATACTTGGTGAGCCTGTCAACTACTGATTCGTTGTGTTTTGGTGTGTAAAACAACAAGTATTCAAAAATATCAACAAAGTGAGGTCAATGTTATCGTGAATGACAACAAGTCGTAGAGAAATACAAGTAAACCTTTTACGAAAAAGATTACCTCGTAAACTCGTGCAATGTGATATTTGTGAGACCGGGAAGTGATTTCCCGAGTCGTACCCCAACGAGGTGTGAATGGAAAGCTTCGTGAAAGATCGAGATTAAAGACTTGTATGTTTGGTTGTGAAAGATTGTTAGGTTTTATGGTACGTTAAACTAACGAAAATGGAAAA
>LBNU01000839.1:143081-176155 GCA_014162995.1 Artemisia annua | reverse complement strand
GAACAAGTGTGATTGCTATTTTTAGCATCAAAAACTCTCCCAAAATTCCCTAAAAACTACACGTGTAAACATCCTTACTTTTAGAAAGATTTTCAAAATTTTTTTTCAACAAATACGGGAGAAACACAAGGATGTAAATTAGGGAGGTTAATTATGGGAGAAACACAAGGAGGTAAATTAGGGGGGTTAATTAAGATTGAAAATCCCTTAAAATAAGCAAAATATATATATATATATATATATATATATATATATATATATATATATATATATATATATATATATATATATATATATATATATATATATATATATATATATATATATATATATATATATATATATATATATATATATATATATATATATGTGTGTGTGTGTGTGTGTGTGTGTGTGTGTGTGTGTGTGTGGAAATGATATGTGTGCAAATAATTCAAGCAAATAGGAGTTTGAATTTGTTTCATTAATATTGCACCATTTTGTACAATGTTATCATTTCAATTTAAGTTAGCATATGTTGTTTTATTTTTTGTGAATCTAAGTTAGGATATGTTGTTGTAATTTTTTTGAATCAAAATTAGCATATGTTGTTTGAAAGTTTTTGCCCATTGAATCTAATTTAGCAATATTATCTTAACATTTGTCAAATGTAATCATTTGAATCTAAGTTAGCATATGTTGTTTGAATATTTTCGTTAATATCCAACCATTTATTATGTGAACTGTTTTTATAGGAGAATCATTTTAATTTTTTTTTTAAAAGCATCAATATCTGTGTAACTTATCATTTGTAAAATGTTATCATTTACATAAAAAAGTTAGCATATGCTGTTTGAATCTTTTTCGAAAATCTTGCACCATTTTAAGGGATGTCGAAATTTATTCATATGTATAAGGAATGTAAAATTTCGAAAGTCAAGCTATCCCTATAAAAATGCAAAATCCATCAAACATTCCATGGATAAGTGTTCATCTCCTAAGCATCCATATTCAAATTATAGGCTGTTTCGTATCATTTTCAAATGAAAATATGATCATATAATACCGAAAATTATGCCATTTTTAATATGATAAACCCTAATTTGAAAAATCCTATAAATACCGCTGCAATGTAAATCATTAATCACGCTTTTCCTATAATTCTTCATTAATCAGTAATTTCAATTGTTCTTTACTAAATTTATGCGTAAATAAATACAAATGTATGATATGTTCTATACCATTAGTTTAAACGTTTGTATCTTTTATTATGATCAGGTTTCAAGATGAGCCAAGTACTATACACTAAGTTGTGCGATGTCGACCCCATGCTTGCCGACATTACTATCGTTGCTATGACCATAAACAAAGGGCGTTCATTTTAATAAATATTATAAAAGTACTTTTAAAATTAATTATCTCATATGTGATCTACAAAGAAGTGTTGCATCGTCTTTAAACCATTTGATTATTTTTATTTTCTATGTATTTTGACGTATATTTTACTGGCATAGTGTATAGGCTGAAAGTGTTTTGTTTTACGTTGCCCCAAGACCGCGCCTATAGCAAAATCACTAGCATCACACATGAGTTCAAAAGGCAGGTCCCAATCGGGGGCAACTAAGATGGGTGCTTCTGTAAGCTTTTTCTTGAGAGTTTCAAAAGCTTCGATGCACTCGTGAGAAAAGATGAAAGGAGCATCTTTTTCAAGAAGATGTGTCATAGGCCGGGCGATTTTAGAAAAATCTTGTATGAATCGACGATAGAATCCGGCATGACCTAGGAAACTCCCGACACCTTTAACTGTGGTGGGATGAGGGAGTTTAGCAATGACATCGACTTTGGCTCGGTCGACCTCAATCCCGTTTTTAGAAATCTTATGGCCAAGGACAATGCCTTCTTTGACCATAAAGTGGCTCTTCTCCCAATTTAGACAAAGATTAGTGTCTTTACACCATTTAAGCATGTCATCTAAATGGGAGAGGCATGATTGGAAAGAATCCCCAATGACCGAGAAGTCATCCATAAAGACCTCCATAGTTTTCCCGATCATGTCGTGGAAAATGGCCATCATACATCGTTGGAACGTGCCTGGAGCATTGCATAAGCCGAAAGGCATACGTCTGTAGGCAAAAAAACTCGTGCAATGTGATATTTGTGAGACCGGGAAGTGATTTCCCGAGTCGTACCCCAACGAGGTGTGAATGGAAAGATTCGTGAAAGATCGAGATTAAAGACTTGTATGTTTGGTTGTGAAAGATTGTTTGGATTTATCGTACGTTAAATTAACGAAAATGGAAAATTAACTAACGAGGATGAAAATAAAATAACCTAAAGGGAACAAAAGGCAATTGGCAAACTAGGGGAATCCTAAAACACTACGGGAAACAACGTTAGGTATCGGGAATCCTAAAAAACAATTAAACAAATAAACGTGACGTTTATTTAAGATAAACGTCAACGTAACAAATAAAAACGTGAAATTTTAGCTACGCAAATCCTACGGGCCTACAAACAATTTTCTTACGTCCTAGATGATAAAAGGAATTTTTAGAAAAAAGAAAATTAATAATTTAATAAAAATTCTAATTATTATAATTTAAAAACTATTTATTACAAATTAAATCAAAATAAATACTAAAACTATAAAAATAAATCTAAGAAATTTCTGGTAAATCAATTAAGTTAAAATAAGCCTAAGAAAAATAAAAAGTCAGGAAAAGCTATTCTAAATAAGCTGAAAAAAAGTAGTTAAGGAGCTAAGAAGCTAATTAAGCTAAAATAAACAAGAAACTAGTTAAATCAATTAAGGATGTAATAAGTTACACGAAATACCCAAGGGAGCAGCTGGAAACGTGTGTGGTGTTGTGGTCGTGGGTATGCAGAAGGTCTGGGGTTCGAATCTTGCCCAAACCTTTTTGCAATTATTTTTTTTTTAATTTTTCCTTGTCCACCACACTTTAACAACTAAAATAACCAACTTTTGAAAATACTTATTATTGAAAAGCTTGAAATGAGCTTACGAAGAGCTCAAACTCCAACAGTTGTGATGTTATGTGTTTCAAGTGAGATTTGAACAAGCCTTGTACACAATTGATCATATAAACTAACAACAAGAGAACAGCGAGTTAACACAAGCTCAACTAACACAAATGAGCTTAAACATAACAAATACCAGCTTAAACGAATTGGAACAAAAGAAATCACACAAGCTCAGTTGGTTGCTGATGCTTTCAGCAGCTACAGTGGCCATGGGGGTTACTTGGGAGGCTCAATAAGCTAGGGAAATAAGCAAATGAAAGAAAATAAAAAGCACATGTATGAAGACAGCCTAAGTGAGTACACAATGCAACAAGAATCAAGGAAAATGGTTAATTATTGACCAAGTTGTGGATCAATGAAAATCAACCCAAACCCAAGTCTGCTGAATTGCAAACAGCCTAGGGGGCAAGTTTGATGCTAAATTTTAAGCAAGAAAATAAGCATAAGAACCTAAACTAAGTTGATACCAGTCGAACCTTCACTACTAACTTCCTATAAAACCAAGACCAAGCATAAAATCCTACTCTAACCTATCTAAATTGTTGTTCTAAAGGGTGTGTTTGATACAGCAGGCTGCTGATGTAGCAGGGGTTCTAAATGGGTCAAATTAAGTTTATGTCTAAAAAAAAATTGCGCCAAACACAAAGAACTTTGAACCAAAACAAGCACGAGTGACAAACCAAATGCACTCAATTCTACTGAGTGCACCAACATAAACAAGAAGGAATACAGGAACAACTACAAGCTAGCTAAAGATTTAGAACAACTACACATGTGGGAAAAAAGAAACAGGTAGCTACGGGAAACCCTAAAGAGCACTATGGGGACAGAAAACAAGCAACAAGAAACTAGCTAACAAAGCACTAAAACAAGCATCACACAGATTGAATTTTAAGAACATAAAAAAAAAAACTTAAACTGAAGTTTGCATAAATTAATGAATAACGAGTACATAAAAAAAAACTTAAAGACTAAAATCTACACTAAAACCCCACTACTAAAAACTGCCTCTCATGGGCTTACAAAGCTTCTATTTATACTAATCTTCAAGCTAGGGTTCCACTTCGAATTTTGTCTTCTTCTGTTGTGTTTCTTATGTGAGTAGAAAACAACTTCAATGTCCATTTGTATTTCTTTGAACCGTTAATAGCCGTTGATCTAGTCTTTGGAGCCAAAGCTTGAATCATACCCGTAGGATGAAATAAGGGAGTTGGAGATTGCCAGCGTGGAGTGGGATTAGTGGGATTGGTATTGGAGCTGTGGTATCATGTGAAGGTTGGGTTGCTTTTGAGGAGGGGGGTAGCGTGTTGCAGGTTGTGTCGTGGGGGGGGGTGGGTGAGTGTATGGTGGTTAATAGGGAGAAGAAGAAAGGGGATGGTTTGACCTGGTAAAAAAAATAAAAAGCGTTTTATTGTTAAACGTTTTAGGGTTTGGGTGGTTTTGGGCTTGGGATTTGGATGGGCTAAGGGTAAGGTTGGGTTTATTTGTTTTTGGTTTTAAATGAGTTTTAGATATAGGTTTAGTAGATTGGTGATGGTATTGGGTTAGGATTAGGATTTTAGATTAGTAAAAGTAATATGGGCTGACTTGGCCCATTAAATGGGGTCGGGTCGGCCCATAAAATTTTGTTTCGGGTTCGGTTTTCCAATCTCATTCCCATGTCCTATCCCGGGTTTGACTCTGATCCGCCATAAAAATCCAAAATGCACAGCTGTTATCGATCTGATTCCAAAAATGCTCGTTTTCACACTGTTTTCAATCCTTTGTACCTGAAATACACAAAAACACACTCCAAGGATATTTGTGACATTAGTTGACCGTTTTTAAGTGTTTTTGATCATTTTGGTTCGAAAAATGGAAGAAAAGATATGTGTAAAATGACACATATCAACTACCACAAAGATGACATTGTACCCTTGAGATTTAGGAAGACCCTCAATGAAATCCATGGAGATGCACTCCCAAATCCTATTAGGTATGGGTAATGGCTGTAGAAGACCAGGATAAGCTGATAGGTCAGGTTTGCACCTTTGACAAGTAATGCATTCTCTGAAATACATCTTAATGTCTTTCCTCATGCCCTTCCATTACAAAACAGAACTCATCTTTTGTGTTGTAACTTTGACCCCTGAATATTCACCAATGGAGCTATCATGAAAATGAGCTAACAAATCTTTCCTCAGCTGAATATCTTTGCCCACTACCAACTTGTTTTTCCTAAATAGTTGATTATTGGACCATGTATAGTGTTTTTTAGTACAACTTCCAGCCTTCAACTCTGTCAGCAATTTTTTTAGAGTCACATCTTGTTCCCAACTGTCTACTATTCTTGCACTTAGATCAGTTGGCATAGTTACCACCATAGCTGCCATCAAAATTCCATCATCTTGCACTCTTGACAAAGCATCAGCAGCTGCATTTTCAACTCCTTTCTTGTACTTAACCTCGTAGTCAAACCCCATTAACTTTGGCAACCACTTCATTTGATAAACATATAACATGAACATTTAAGCTTGAGGTGTACCATTCATCATTTTCGACTGTTTCTTTCCTTCCATCCATTGAACTACAGACTTTGTGGTACCCCGGATAGCTATCTTCTTGCCATTGTACTTAAATTTCATCTTCAACTCTTTGAAATTACACTTAATTTCTCATAAGGTTGAAAGCCATTGTATGCCCAACACCATGTCACAACCTCCCAAGGGTAACAACATCACATCAGTGACGAATGTCTCACCATTAATATTCCAAGCAAACCCTTTACATTCACTCACACTTATCAATTGTTTACCACCAGCCACTGCAACTGATAAAGGACAAGTTTTCCTAATCTTGCAGCCCAATCTCTTAGACACATTGATATCCAAAAAGTTGTGAGTAGACCCTGAATCAACCAAGATATGCAACTTATGCTTATTTCCAAACAGCCCTATTACCCTCAATGTCTTATAAGAACTTTCACCATTGAGTGCATTCAAAGAAATTTGTGGTTACATCTCCACTTCATGGGCCTCATCCAACTCCTCTGTTGCATCTTCATACTCTTCTTCTATTTCCTCATTTTCAGCTAATACAACCAAACTGAATAATTGACCTTCACATTTATGTCCTTGAACAAACTTTTTATAACAGTAAAAGCACAAATTCTTGGCTCTTTTTTCCTCATACTCCTTCTGTGTCAATTGTCTCCTAGGTTGTACATTATTTGGCCTATTATTCCAATTCCTATTAGCATTTGGCAAAGCTAACAAGGGCTTAATAGAGTTATTAGCTCATCCATTGTTTACTCCAAATCTACCAGTACTCACATTAGACTGCAATCTATTCTTATTCTTAATTGCATTCAATGTAGCTTCTTGCAAATTAGTCAATGAATAAGCATCAGCCAATGACTTAGGTTTAAACATCCTAACAGCCATTTCTAATTCAATAGGTAATCCACCAAGATAGAAACTCATTGCATGATCTTCACTTATATCCACCCTACTTAACAAAGTATCAAACACATCTTGGTAGTCCTTAGAATTAGTCTCATATTTGACATTTTTGATTACAGACATTGGATCATCAAACAAACTACCAAATCTCTGAATAATGGCATCTCTATACACAGTCCATAACACCAATTCACCATGCAATCTAACGAACTGTCTATGCCACAATAATGCCTTATCAAAAAATGCACAAAAATGAATCTCACCTTTTGATCATCTGAATGTTATCAATTGCAAAGAATTTCTCACACCTGAACATCCAGCCCCTGACATCATCTCCTGAGAACTTTGGAAACTCCACCTTTGTCATTCTATTGATTGGAGTTTGACCATTTTGCCCCTCAGTTTGTGTCCTTTCCACCATTCCAGTGTTTGGTTGACTTTGACTTTGCAAGAATTGAGTCATCATTTGCTCCATAGCTTGTCTGAATGCCTGATGCGTGGATTGTGGTCTACGCAAAAGGTTTTACCTCTCAAGGGATCTTGAGAAGCTTGCAATCCCCACCAGGCAGCGTACCTGGCCGATGTAGTATAGTGTAGTGGCAAGTACCGGGGGATTGATCGTTCTCTCGGGGAATAGTGTTCGTTAGGATTGAAAGTAATCTAATTAGGTCTAGGGGTGAGGGATGATTCTTTTTGTATTTTTATATTTTATGGAAAGCAAGTAAAAATCTCGGTTTTGGAAGAGTGGGCGGAATTAGTTGCTAGTCAACTAATCTAAATAACTACTAAAACAAATAAAATAAAATGACAGGAAAATAAAATGAGAAAAACTTATAAGGAGAAAACGTGTTTACTTAGACTTCATTACTCCCTAGTTATCTTTTATTGATTGATAGGTTTG
The DNA here is from genome assembly GCA_014162995.1 of Artemisia annua. Taxonomy (NCBI): domain Eukaryota; kingdom Viridiplantae; phylum Streptophyta; class Magnoliopsida; order Asterales; family Asteraceae; genus Artemisia; species Artemisia annua. Next base: position 168,793 of record LBNU01000839.1, on the reverse strand, counting down.
TTACAATTGTGTGGGTGACGGGTTGCATTACTTAGTACCATTCGTGGGGCCATGTACGATCTTCCCCAACTCTATAAGCTTCTATCTCTTCCTATGGCGACACGTTTAGTATCCTAACCATGGCCTCCTTAATAGTCACTTATGCATTAAACACAACCACTAAAATCGTAATACACATCCGATTCATGTTTCTTAAGACGTTCAAGCATGTTACCATATAGGAGATTAGCCAGTTTTCTTAAGCCTAAAATGACAAAAGGAACGATTGAAGGTAATATTTGATCATAAAATCACGATTTAGGGATTAAATGACCCCCTAAAAGGGTAACACTTTTCGCCTCATCAATGTTGCATGGATTCATCAATGTATCTCCTTGTACTATCATCAAGACCACATTCCCCACCACTTGTACCAACCGTTCTTGTTGTTGGCGCCATGTCTGATGCTATTTTAATGTTTTGATTAAATCTTGTTAGCCAGTTACTATTCCTTCGTCTTCTGTTGAATAGCACTTAACAACTTGATAACAATCTTTACCCGTTCTTGGCCAAATCTCAAGTCAAACAAAACCAACCATTAATCTAAGCATAGAGGATTTAAGCACTTATGCACTATGCTTGTGGTTGCGATGGATACTTGACAATTTGGTCGTGTTTCTGACGGATAGCACATACGAATTAAGCAGAGTATCACGCTCAGTTCTCGAGTTAGAAAGGAAAAGGAAAGGAAAGGAAATTGATAGTTTTTTTGTGTTCTTGAGTTTTTTTTTAAGGAAGGAAATGGAAGTGGAAAGGAAATAAGGAGGAAGTTTTATTAAGTAAATCTTCCTCCCACTTTTGGGAGGAAAGAGAAAGGAAAGGGAAATTGTTATTGTGTAAATACTAATATACCCTTTTTAAAACATTTTACATTAACAACAAAAAGGCATATATGTAATTTCACCATATTATTTTCCTTTTCCTCCCACTCAAGAACATGATTATGATTACTTTCCCTTTCCTTTCCTCTATCTCAAGAACATAACAACTAACTCTTACTTTCCTTTTCCCTTTCCACTTCTTTTCCATTTCCCTTCACTTAAAACTCGAGAACTGAGCGTCAGTGTAATACTCTGAATCTTGAATTAACTGATTGCCGGAATCTTGAATCATGATTTTGGCGGGAAATGAAACTGAATTGGTTACAACTGAATTTGTGACAACTGAGACCTCACCAGGAAAGGTCTCTGATACCACTTGATAGATACCACTAGGAATCACTTAAGATTCGTTAATGGTTCAAAGGCTTGGATAATCAAATGAGAAAGAATTGATAATCGAAAGCCACTTTGATTTATGAATGAATTGTTACAAATGAACACAAGAGAGAATTGAGAGAAATTGTTTATTCAAAAGCTAACAACTGTGATTGTGAAACTAACTATTTTTTTTAAACTAAGAAAGGGCGCCAAATTCTGTAGGTGGCATGTGTGGAGAAGACCACGTGCTCACGCGTGCAATAAGAAATCCCCACGTGCACCTCACGTGCCTACACTTGCTACTAACAGCTTCGATCAACACGATTTGAAATCCCTATAAAGATAGAAAACAAATATGTATTGACGTGTAAATAAGTCTGAATCAGTTTCTAAAATAAACTAATACATAAAATATGGAGAATTCTATAAAAGGAAACAACCTTAAAGTAAAGTTTATTCATTTTTCAGTTCTCTTATGTTTCAAAAAACTCACTTTGTAACATGACATCTAATTCATATAAAATCCATTTTGGCGTTATATTATGTGTGAAATAAGTATTATATGCGTGTAATAAATTGATGTTAAAAAATAAAAAAGTAGACCAAGTTACCGTAATAAAACATGTGGGTCTTAACTTGCTCGCTATGTTATATTTATTTATTAAGCAAAAGCATGTGAGGTTGATTCACGCCTTTATATTTTTATAGTCTTATTGTAAGTGAGGCATAACAAGTAGCCGAGGAAACATTCTTTTTTTGCGGTCAAACTTTTCTTACTGTAAAAGAAATCAAAGACAAGGTCAAGCTGCATTCAATACAAACTAGGAGGAAATTCCAATTGATAAAGAATGACAAAGAAAAAGTTAGGGCTAGGTGTGTGGGTACAATACCAGTTTGTGATCCAACTAAAGGTGTTGGGCTGGGTACAACCCCCCTCAAAAAAGGGTCCATTAACTAGAGGTAGTGAAAGGAAGGAATCTATCGGAGCACGCAATAAGGAACTAAAAGGGTGCCCATATTTATTGTATGTAGCAAAAGATATAGCTAAAGATTTATGGACTGTTAGAACTTTCAGGGATGAACACAAATGTTTGCAATCAAGAGAGATCAAAGCTTGTGACTACAAGTTTCTCTCAAAGCAAATACTATACAAAGTTCAAGTCAATCAAAATATTCCAATTAGGGATGTTCAAGATCAACTCTCTAAACAGTTTGAAGTTCAAGTGTCTATGCAAAAGGCATTAAAGGCAAAAAAAATAATAATAATAAAAGAAATAAAATAAAAAAAAGGCAAAAATTGAGATTATGGGTGATCATAAGTTACAATACACCATTTTGAGAGACTATGTTATAGAATTACAGAAAACAAACTCTAGTACAACATTTAGGATAAGTGTACAAACTTCAACATATTCAACTAGTCCAACCAGAGTTTTCAAGAGAATGTATGTATGCTTAGGTGTTTTGAAGGCATGATATAAAGCTTGTCAAAGAGAGTTGTTGGGATTAAATGGTGTTTTTATTAGGGGTCCTTTTGTTGGTCAGATTCTTACAACTGTTGGCATTGATAGTAACAATGGAATATACCCATTAGCCTATGTTGTTGCAGAAGCTAAACACAAAAATTCATAGACTTGGTTTCTTAAATGTCTAGCAAATGATCTTGACTTGCAGCCAAATTCAAACTACACTTTTATTAGTGACAAAAAAAGTAATGTCAATTTATGGCCGATTATATTCACTTATATTATTGATAAATGATACTTTTTATTTGTAATGACTTTATGTCCCTTTGTGCATGGTATCATTCCAGCTTTTGAAGCAATATTCCCTAGTGCAAAACATAGATTCTGTTTGAGGCATATCCATGAGAATATGAAACTGCAATGGAATGTTATAGCGTACAAGGATCATTTGTGGAGATGTGCAACAACAACAACCGTCCAACAATTTGAGGCAGCCATGCTTGCATTTAAGAGTTTTAGCGAACATGCCCATGCTTGGTTAAGTAAGATACCAACAACCTATTGGTCAATGTCACATTTTTCACGTACTAAATCTCTGTCTAACTGCACATCTTGTGTGTTTTAACATTGATGTTTGTATTCCTGAAACATCTTTTATGTGTGTATAGGGAGAGCTCATTATGATGTATTACTTAATAACATGCGGGAAGTGTTTAATGGGAAACTATTGGGAGGTAGGCACCAACCCATCATTACTGCTTTAGAATACATTAGAAGTACAGATAAAATAGTTAACATTGTGAATGTAATTGACAAGAGTGTTGGACCATTAACACCAAAGGCACCACACATGTTAGACTTGATTAAGAAAGAGGCTTATAAGTACAGTGTGTTATGGATTGAAGGAAATAAGTATCAGGTTAGTGGATGGGGGAGAAAAGTGTGTTGCGAATGTTGTAGCTAGGGATTGTACTTGTAGAAGATGGGAGATTACATGTACGCCATGTAAACATGCTGTTGCTACCAATCGTTATATGGCATTGAATGGAAAGCAAGTAGGATCTGTAGAATCATGGGTTCATCCATGTTACTTGCTAAAGGCTTGGCAAGAAACTTACAAACACACCATCCATTCCAGAAGTGGTTATCGACATTGGGAAAAGTCAAATGTGCCCACAAGCATTCTTCCACCCAAACATCATAAACCAAATGGTGTGCCAAGAAAGAAAAGAACTAGGGCAGCTACTGAAAATGATGATAATGATACATATAGTAAGTTGTTACAGTCTAGTAGGAATGTAGTTTGTGGTGTTTGTGGTAATATTAGACACAACAAGAAAACATGTCTTGGGCAAGGAGGTGTAACTGGAAGTCAAGGCAGAACATGTCAGTCTCGACAATAGGTTCATGTTCCCAGCCAACTATTGCATTAAAGAAGAAGTCACAGGTTAAAAGTAAGAGGGTTGAAGCAAATAAACAAGCTCAAGATTAAAATGATGGTCAATCTCAAAGTCATGTGCAACCAACTGGTGGTCAATCTGAAAATGATGTTCAAGCAACTCGTGGCCAATCTGAAAGCCATGTTCAAGAAAATCTGGTTCCATCTAATTCTCAATGTCATAGTCAAGTTCAAGCAAATGTGGTTTAGTCTCAATCTGAAAGTCAAGTGCATGCTGATTCTGGTTCATGTGTGACTTAAAAACCTATCTGGACCAAAAAGAATATCTTAGCAGCAAAAATTTCCTCACCATGGTGTGAAGTATTTCAAAGACAATGTTTTTCATCTAATATCTATTTCCCAGACAATATTTGCATTCTTTAAACAATGTGTATTTGTGTACTTTGTAGACTAACAAAATTTATGCATTTGGAAATATATCAATTTGCATTATCTATGAAATCATCTCATGTTAATCTATTTACGAATCCACTTGCATTTTGTATGTATATTACTAGGATTTGTGTTTTACTTGAAATGTAGTCAAGCTTAATAATAGTGTGTTCTTTCTGGCATGGTAGTGAGGATGCAGTTGTTTCAGTTTGCAGGATCATGGGGGTTTTGGCTGGTGTAGGAGGGATGATGCCACTAATGGTGTGTTCTTTCTAGCATGGTAGTGAAGATGCTAACTGCTCATTGTCAGTAAAGTGCACACATTAATTGGAAAATGTAGTCCTGTTTGGTGAATGGTGAAAGTTTCCTCGGTTTGTTGTAGTAGCTCTTTATTATTTGGTTAGTTGATAGTATGTTAGTTAGTTGTTGTTTATTCTGTTCCCTCATCAATGAGTTGCTTAGCTTTGGTCTGTCATTGAAATACTTGTTGTCTACTTATGTACATATGTTGAAGATTTGAGCTAATATATTTCACCTTTCACAAAAAAAAAACACATTTTATGTACAAGGACAAAACTTATAAACGAATTAGAAATAATACAACTGTACAATGACATAACCAAAAAAGGAATAGATAATAGACTAAAGTACAAGGACCAAACTAAGTCAACAAAAGAGGTGTTACAAGTCAACCCAAACTAGGGCTTCCTACAGAAGTATTACCAATTACCATACCATCTACACTTACCATCTAGTACCCCAAACGCAAAAAGAGTTTCTAAACCCACTAGATAAACCAAAGAAACAAAGATGATAACAATCCAAGAGAAACTACAAAAGTACTTCAACCGACAAACTTTCTCCTTCTCAAGAAGGAGATCAGCTAGTGATAACCCTCAAAATTAACATGTTTTTAGTCGCGTTATTGTGGATTTTATGGTCACTTTATGAACTTATGGTACTTAATTGAGCATAATTCGTATTTTAGGTTCATTGAAGCTCAAAGTAAGGAAAATGCAGAAAAAGACGTAAAAACGATCAATAAACGAAGATTTATGCATGTACGAAGAATTCCCGACAAATGAAAGTCTCTTGGAGTATATTCGAGAAGATTAAAGTCATGAAGTTGTCACTCCAAAGACTCAAGAATAAAGTACAAGAAGGAAAACGAGAAGTGAAATGAAGAAAAGAAGCTCAAACGAAGAATTATTGGAAGACTCGTTGTTCCCGACACACCTTCACCATTTTGGCCATAAGTTGAGCATACGAACTCGGTTTGACCTCCCGTTTTCGGCCACGGAAAGCTAAGAGAAAGATCTACAACTTTCAAGTTTACCATTTTCTGCCAAAATGCATCCAACCGATCGGTTGGAGCCCAACCGATTCGGTTGGTGCTTTTGGTCATCTTCCAGCCGATCGGGTTGGAGCCCAACCGATTCGGCTGGATGATTCTGACCTCCCCAAGTCATTTTTAATGCTTATTTAAGTGTCTTTAAGCCCCAAGTCCGATCATGTCTCCATAATAACTCCATTTACTGCCATTTTATGACACTTTGTGCCCAAGAAACTTGCTTGGAGGCTAAGGCTTGATTTCTACTATAAATAAGACCACTTTGGCTTGGTTCTAGGTGTGCAAATCGAGCCTCCACCCTCAAGGACGAATTTCCACCAAAATTAAGGTACAATTCCAGCCTCCACCTTAAAGGAAGAATTGTTACCGTGTGCACTTCTAGCCTCCACCCTAAAGGAAGATTTGGCACCAAAACAAAGGCGCGATTCCAGCCTCCACCTTAAAGGAAGAATTGTTGCCAACTTACCATGGTGAATATCAAGCCTCCACCCTAAAGGACGAATCTTCACCAAGTGCATTTCTAGCCTCCACCCTAAAGGAAGAATTGTCACTACCTTTGCCTATTGTAATTCATACTTTGGGTAAACTTTGTTACTTTTATATTTCATGATGCTTATGATTACCATGTTTGTTAAAGACTTATGTTCGGTTGAATAATATATGTTTAGTTGGGAATTGTTCACTTACATTGGTGAATAGTTTATCTAGAGTGTGGTTGCTATAGTTCCACATGTTTCTTATCATTGAAATTCTCATCATATTTGGTTATATTAGAACTTGTCTCGTTTATTGTTTAGATTAATTATTATTGTGGTTTGATCCGTGACAATCATAACCACCAACTTGTTACTTGCTTAAACAAACAAACAACACTTGAGTGCAACCAAGTCTCTTGGGACGACCTTGAATTACCACTACTATACTACAATTGACTAGGGTATACTTGCCCGAATGTGTTCCTAGTTAACCGGTAATTCTTGTTTCTATAAATTTTAAAACATGGTTGATAAAATGCACATCAAGTTTTTGGCGCCGCTGCCGGGGACTTGTGTTTGTATTCTTGTGTTTGTTTGCTTGTCTTTTTGATTGATATATTGTTTGCTTACTTGATCATTATTCCGGCACCGCCGCAACAAATTATTGGCGCAGGTTGCCGGAGTTTTGGTTTCATGTGTTCTAAAAATGCTTATTTCAATGATTGCTTCCTAAATGTGCTCGAAAATGTTTGCGAAAAAAAACCCACCAAAAGTGACCAGAACCATCTATCCGACCGGATGGTCATCCAACCGATCGGCTAGACCACCAAAACCATTCCAACCGATCGGTCACCGCCCGTAACCGATTCGGTTGGAGGTTTCTGTTTTTTTTTATTTTTGCCTTTTTCTTGTTTAATCAAGTTTATGTTTTATAAGTTATGTGATCTCTTGCATGTTTTTGTGTTTCTTATTGTTTGTGTTATGTTTGTTTTGATTAGTTTCGTATTAATTTGGAATACGCCTATCTTGTTTTAGATCGTCTTGTTTTAATTTTTGTTACGTGACTAATTATGTTTGCTTGCGTCTATGTGCTTGTCATTTTCTGTGATTGTGTTTTTATTTATTTATTTTTTTAAGTGCCGTATTATGTTCTTGATGTTTGTACATATGTCTATGTGTTTTGTTTACTTGTGTTCATTTTCGTGTTTGTTGCGTTTTGTGTTTTGTTTTAATTTATCAATAAAAAGTTTTTAGTAAAAATTGTTTTCAAAAAAAAAAAAGTTTTTTTTTTATTACAGGGTCAATCCAACCGATCGGATGCTTCCCGCATCCGATTCGGTTGGGTGTTTTGCATAAAACCAACCGAACGGATGGATTTCCATCCGAACGGTTTGAGCCCTCGTAAAAGTTTTTAAATTCCAACCGAATCGGTTGGATGTCCAACCGATCGGTTGGATGTCTCGGTAAATTTTTTTAAGTTTTCTTATTTTGTGTTTTCTTTAATATTTAATGTTTGGTTTATGTTAGTTAATGTTTAGTAAGTACTAATATTGCTTATTTGCTTTATGTTTAAAGTTATGTTTAGTTATTTTTCATTTTTCGTATTTTGTTCTTGTGTGTTTGTGTTTAGATCGAGTATGTTTAAATGTCTTTTGTGCAAGAGTGTCATTTCTTTTATTTTACTTAAACTCGGTTTTATTATTTGTTAATTTAGTACGTTGTGAATAAATAAGTACTTGTTTTAAAAATAAAATTTTTTGAACTTTGTGGGTATGTTCACTGGAAACCCTCACGAGACTTCACTCGTCCACTCGGGCCACCGAGGGGTTTAAAAGGCTTGTTGCATACGCTAAATGCAACCGTGATGCCTACGAAAGTGAGGTTTAGAATTTTACGCGTTTTTTTTTTGTAGTTTAGTTTATTTTTGCAGATTTAATAAACTCTTGGAGATTGGATTATTGGTGACTTTATACTTGGTGTGTTGATGTTTTGTGGAAACGAAATCGATTGATCTCACATTCTTAGCATCTTATCATATGGAGTTCGATCGCGATTTCTACGGCCCGGGAAGTTTCGTTTCTCTTGGACTATCTATTTTTTTCCCTACTTTACATGCTTTGAAGTTTATTTTTCACAGTAAAGACAATGCTTAACTTAAGTGTGGGGGGAAGTAAATAGGAAAAACGAAACTCATTGTTAAATTTATAATTTTTGGGCCAATTTAAAATTTTGTATACTTGTTTGCCCTTGTGATCTAGTTGTTTTCACGCTTTTAAGATAATACATTAGAATAATTGGACAATCCACTGGTGAAATATGTAATTTTGAAAAACTCGAGATGTGTCCCGATTAATATTGCAATCCATTCTGGGATCGATAACATTTGCTAGCACGTTTTATAGCCCTTTTCACTAAATTGTGAGGATTTAAGCCTGTTTCATATATAGCATATATCTTTTATGCTTGATCTTTTGCTATGAGTGTGCCGGTGATTTTATTTATTCTAGAACTTGTACTTGTAAATCATTACCAGACCGCAGTAAGATCATATTCGTGTGATATAAGTGTATTCGTGTGATAAAGAGGCAACCTTAGGAATAAAACCAAATGGCCATCCGTTTACAAAATAATTTTTGCTAACCACATCGGTTAGTGATCCTCGTATTTGGAACCCATTTGTTAGCGTTTATCTTTAACGCTAGATACCCCTAGTTACACCCTTTGAGCCATCCCTTTCATTTTGTTACATCCAGAAAAATACAAAAGTATTTTACATTTTAAACCTTAGCCTAACCCTTATCAAAGTCTAAACGGTGGGTTGCTAGTTGCTTGGTAAGTTGGATTGTTTTTGATGATTATTAGTTAGACACACTTTGTCGTTAGTGTGTGCCATTCCGACAAAGACGAAGGATGCATACTTCTTATTTGTATTTTTGTGGTGTATGCTTATGCGAAGTGTGGGGGAGATGTGATGTATGTGAAAAAAAAAGAAAAGAATAAGTCATCAAAATATATATATATATATATATATATATATATATATATATATATATATATATATATATATATATATATATATATATATATATATATATATATATNTTTCCACAAAAGTGAACTTTTCTCATGATCCCACCTCTATATATATATATATATAGAGGTGGGATCATGAAAAAAGTCCACTTTGGTAGAAAAGTGAGAAAAGTGTACAAATCTCCCCCTTTCATCTCCCATCCTTTTTTTGTAACAACTACAGGGGCTGATTGTAACTTTTTTCATTTTACAAGGATTGATCCGTTATTTTTTTGATTTTCTCACTGAATCATGGTATATAATATCTTTTCTTTCATTTTTTTTGATACAAATCCTTTCTAAAATTCTCTCAACCTCTCGCTATATAATCAACGTTTTCATATACTTATTTTTTACACGAATTCACGCAATTCAATCTACATTCTATCGGTATTAATCAGATGTCTCGATCCGTTAATCACTGTAAGGCTTTTTACTGATTTTTAAAAAGTTTTTAATTTTTGTTAGTTAAAATTGAAAACGAAGATTATACATTTGATTTTTAGTTGTTATATGCATCGTTTTATGTTTTTTTTTGAATTTTGATTGGTTAATTTTTATTTTATGTTCAATTATGTAGCGATTATATATATATTTTTTTGTTATATTGTGAGGTTATGCTTGTTACTTGATGTTTAGATTGGATTTTTTTAAAAGTTAATTGTATTTCTGTTGTTTTTTTATGGATTTAAAAAAATTGTATATTGATGCACTAATTCTTCAAACTTTTGTTTGTTACTTTGATTATAATGTTTATGTGATTATAGTTCGTACATGATGTTCCTTTCCTTTTTTTTTTTTTTTTTTTTTTTTTTTTTTTTTTTGAATATGTTATATTTTGGAGTTTGCTTCTGAATCTGAAAAATAAGTTGAGGAAAAATAGATACAAATCATGTTTAGGAAGGCAGCACACAAGGTGTTTGATAAAATGTCTCAGCGAAATTTTATAGCTGTGATGCACTAATAGTTTCCAATACATGGTTTCAGCAGTAGTTTTGGTGTTGAAATAGCATTTATATTCGTAAATGGTAAGTTTACGGTTAGGATTAGGATGATTGAAATGGTATCGAAAGTCATTGCCACATTGGAGGTACGGTACCTGTTATGCTTTTGTATAGATTTGTTTAGACATTTACACATCCATTTACATCTAAGTTGATTGGAACAATTATTAAATACGGACAGAAGTTTAACTGATTATTGTTTGTTGATTGGGGATATTTTTGAAGAGATCCATTTTGTAGTGTACCGTATATATGGTGGTATGCTTGTTTGCAGGCACTAGGTAAAACAACATTTGTAGTTATAAAGTTGAAGACTATGCGGTGACAGAGAATTTAGATGGTAAAGATACGAGCATTCCAGGCATTGGCTGGTCGGAGAAGATTTAGCATGTGCCAAGATCATTGGGCGCTCAATTCCAAATTACTTGCAGCAAGTGTTACCATCCATCTTAGACGGTAAGTGCCATATCTGGTAACAACATTATTTATCACCATCTTTTTTCTCCGTTTATGTTCTTAAACGAATCTCAAGACACAAAGATATCAGCTCTTATAGATAAGAACAAAAAGATGAGCAAGGTCGAAACAGAAGCAGGAGATGAAGGCCCCCGTGTAACGGAAGATGACATTCAGCACATCATCTCATCTTGGACCGGCATACCAGTTGAGAAAGTCTCAACAGAGCGGAAATATCTCAATCAAACCAAATCTTCTTTATCCTAGATGTGTGGCATACTGAATAGGGAACTCCACAATTTTATAAAAGAAGATTGTGAATGAGTTGGATGATTCATTAGACGAATTGATCCGTTTAATACTTAACATTGATGCACCTTTTATTAAGAGAATTTCTCAAGCTTTAATATAATTTTGATCCGTTTAATATATATTTAACATTGATGCACCCTTTATTATAAACATTGGTGCACCTTTTACATGCTTGAATTGATTGAAATCCTATATTCAGATATTATTAGCTTTGCTTGACCAAGAAGTTGTATGGGATATGAATGCAATAGGATTTCATCAACCGTAGAGGATATTATATCTTCTACTTCAATGTATCACTATTTTCAGCTGTCTATATGTTGTTTTTTTGTCATTACTTAACATTTCTGAAACCACTGCATAATTCATCTTTTTGGATTATATTTTTTACTGCTAACAATTCTATATAAAAAAAACATATTGCAATCTGAAAATGAAGTGCTAATTGCTAATACGATTGTTGGAAACACTATTTTGTTTTCTTTTGTGATAATTGCTAATACAATGGTTTGAAATAGTAATTTAATAACATAACGGAAACCGGCTAATTTCATGAACTGAGTAGAACCATCTTGTTGGAACCAAATTGAATTGTTAATTTCCTCATCTTCGGGGTAAGTTATGCCGTACACAACATCTCATCAAGCTGTCCTTGTAAACCCGTTGTGATTGACAAAGTTTCTTTTATAACCATCTTCATTCCCTGCATAATTTTTCTACAAACAACGTATCAATTATACAAACTAATCATTCAAAACAGATGCACGAAAAAAAAAACAAAACAGATGCACCAATTTAACAAATCAGATGCACCAATTAAACTAAACAGATGCACCAATTAAACTAAACAGATGCCCTTATTTCTATAATATAATTTTTCAATCAATGTACATATTCTACTATCATGCTTAAACACTCGTTACGCAAAACATCCACATACTATACTAAAACTAAAAATTAGTACTAAGGATAAGAAGTCCTGAGACTAACATGACGGAAACCAGCTAATTTCATGAACTGAGAAGACCCATCTTGCTGGAACCATTGATATTAACACTAGCTGCATGAACCAGTCGATGGTCCCACACGTAATATTGGAAGAGAAGTTGTCTTTGCAAATGGTTGATCTCCAGTATATCAATCGTGGGTTGGTCTTTCTTCCCCTCCTGGTTTAAAACCTTTTGAAGTGACTCCGACAGAAACAAATCGCAAAATAATTCATGGAAGGTCTTGCCTTAATATAGTCATATCAGATAAAACGTATAATTGATAGGTACCTCAAATTCCGTCTTTTCGTTTTGTAACATCTCTTCCAAATCTGGTAATTGACGTCTTGATGGTGGCATATTTGTGCTACTATTACCTGATGTCTTTCCAATTTCTTCTCTGCCATCTGAGTCAATGCATTAAGAACTTCTGAAAATAATAACTTTGCACGGCCAAACAACTTGACCAATGCAAAATACAATTAGAATACAAATTCAACTTTTTCCATATCCAAATGCCATTTGTCACCTCTAAAGCATGTCACTTTTGTGATTGTCTCCTGAACCATGTCGCTGAAAGCATAATTCAACATCACCAGGCACAGAATGTTTTAGTATTAGGTGGTAAACTCGGCCCATTTATATGAAAATGGATCGAATCAGCTAGTATTTGTCAAATAGCGACTTAAACTAGTAAATTACAAAGTAAAAATTAACCATGTGTCAAAAGTCATTAAATGTGTTGCAAATGCTTACAACATCCTACATTGTTTTGTTCATTTTAGTAAACTATTTATTCACATATTTTTAAATTGACAAAAAAGGGAGCCATGTACCCCAAACCCCGGCCATCTGACCTGCACAAAGATTTCCCTTTCCAAACAAAACCCATTTTCATCCGTTCCCCAACTCACCCGCCCAACCATTTTTCCACCTAGGTTAACTGAAACTGATTAAAAAGTTAAAGTTGAAATCAATACCTGTATTCACTAGCGGAAGATATTTCGTTTCTTAGCAAATCTCCAACGCTCAAGTGTGTCTGTGTGTGAATCAATAAGCCTCAGCAATCCTTGTACATTGTGTACACCAGGGCCTCCTGAGAGAATGACATATTGAAGGTAAGCATTCTAATAAAGAAGCATCAATATCCATTCCTGATATGTGCGATTATTTTAGTTTGGTCATAGGTGCCTTAATAATTAGGCAGATACCTTAATAATTAGGCATCTATCAAGCATCAAAAACTAAAGCTTTCTATAAGCTTGTATGCAAATCAGTAACTGCAGATGTAGCATTAGAGTGCCTATTGCTGTAGTAGATATAGGACAAGGTTTAAACCAGAAAACTACTATCCTTCAAGTCGGTTAAATGCAGATTTGTGTTGCAAATAGTCATATACACAAAATGAGAAAGTGCATTTGTTTGAACCTTTACCCATAGATGCCCTAATATCTACCTTTTTGATGCACTAATCATATTCATTGACTGTTTTGCAAACACTGAAACTCTGATAATTTAGAGAATTAATAGCTAAAATAATCCAAAAAAGGCATCTTTACGAATAGGATGGGTGTTTTGCAACGTATAATCAAATTTCATGTACCCTAAGTTCTTAACATCAACCACTGAGTTGGAGAATTCTGAAAGGAAAATCCAAACACCACCTAGATCTAACTAACGTATTTCAATTTACTCACAATTATATACTATTTTAGAGCGGGAAAGTTGACAGATAGATCTTGGATTAGCGCGCAAATAGTACCTGAACCAAAGTAATTAACTATTGCAGCTTCTGGTTGAAAGTCTTCTCCAACTGGCATTGTAGGAGATGTCATTTTCTTAGCTAGTTGAGAAAGCGCATCCAGGATCTTGTTGTGAGGGAGTGAAATGTTATAACCTCTCTACAAAAAGATAAATGTTGTTACATTTAGCAGTTGATTATCAAAAATGCGCAATATATCCCAATTACATAATTTCACATATGGTAACAAAAAAAGACCTTTGACCAGTCAAATTGAAGACCGAGAGTACTCCATCTCAACTTCCTAAGCAAAACAGATGCTGATATTGATTTACAACTATTTCCATTTAATGATGAATCGAGTTTTTCAGAAGAAGCCCACCTATGACTACAAACCTCACCTTCAACCTCATTGGCCTCTTCAACTAATATTTATTTCTTGTTAGCGGCTCTGAATAAACTATGTATGGGTCCATAAATAGCATTTTGATTCTTTCTAACAGTTGCCCTAATCATACTAATAGATGCATNCATGCTTATCTTATCTATCTTCTTTCTATTTTCTAACCAATAACGTGAGGAGGGGCGACCTCTTCCATTCTTGTGTTTCGTGGTTGTTTGTGTTGTTTGTCCAGGAATTTCCCGAATTATGATGACTCTCGTGCTCGTTGTTTGTCTCATCTCCACTCGAGTCTCATTCTTCATGCTTTTGGAAATCCATATTATATCCTAAATCTTATCGACTAACATCTTTGGCATAATAAATAAACGGACTAGATTTTTGTTAGGATTACCCTTACCTTTTTAAACATTGAGGACAATGTTTCGTTTTAGTTTGGGGGGGTCAATCTTCGATTTGATTTGACTTGCACTTTCATTGTGTCGTTTACTCATGCAACCTCGTTTTTCCGCAAAAATAGCAAAAATTTAAAAATTTTGAAAAATAATGAAAAAAAAAAGTGTTGAAAAGTTGTAAAAAATAGAATAAAAGTTCGAATAAGTGTTTTGACACCGTGTCGACTTTCTTGTTGGTGAGAGTAGGAATAATTTTTCGACTTGATCGGGCGTGTTGAGCCCTAGCTTGTTCCCTTAACCAATGATGATCACATTAGCTTGTGCTAGTTTTGTACACAAGGAGCTATAAAACGCGAATTCTTCTTTTAGAATCTGCAAGTTCCCGTACATTACTTTATATATGCGCAGCTTAAAAGCTTTCGCTAGTCTTTTACATAAGAAACTATAAAATGCGAATTCTTTTATTAGAGTTTGCAAGTTTCCGTAATTGACTTTAAATATGCGTGGCTTGATTATCGGCTAAGTATTCGCGAGTCTCATTATTTGAGAACTTTAAAAAAAGCGAAGAGCGAGAAATGATAGTGTTTATTTAGAAGTTAGATGCCATACGTGGAGTAGTGGTTCTCTTTAAAGCTCATCGAAGGTACTTGTGGCTTTTTCGTTCCCATTAGCTTGTTTCACCCCATATCTTGTGTATAATAATTAAAGATGTCTCGGTTTTGACGAAATTTAGTTCTTTATCTTCTTAAGAGAATTTTTGCTTGAAAAATTGGGTACACATCAAGGATACACCCCATTGTTTTGAGTTGTATTGTATGGTATTTCGTTGTATTGCGTAGTACGCATGTGGTTTCGGAGCTATCCTTTAAAGCCCGGTGTTCATAAGAGCTAAGGTACTTTGAGACTTCGGATTGAGATCGGACCTTGGATCCTACATTCGAACCTTAGCAGTTGGCGGTAGGTCTTGGATTGAAACCGTGAAGGTTCGGAGTTGAAAAGTTACTAAGGCAAGAAAAAGAAAAAATAATGAATGAAAAAAGTGAAAAATCAAAAGAAAGAATAAGGAATTATGTTGAGATTTATGGATTATGAGCTTAAGTGTTAAGACTAAAGTTGGTCGCACGTGAGGTGCATGTGACGATCCTAGATCGGATGCATGAGGTGCACGTGAAATGTACTCGCCAACTTATGTCTATTGTGTTGTATTCCAAAGTCTATGTATGTATCCAGTATCCTTGATGTGGACCTCATTTTTCGTGCAAACCTTCTTAAGAGAAGATGACTAACTACTTAGCGTTGGGATTCTTGGTATCTTTATCGGACTAATTCATATTGGAACGAGAATATATGAAGCAATTCATTTATCTCACAAAAATAAAATAATTAGATACATTAAGATTTGGGAACAAGGGGTTTTTACACAAGTAACTACGATGAGTAGTATTGACATCTAACTTGTAAGTAAATGGTGATCTCGTTCATAAGCTTAGTTTGGGGACTTGTGAACAATCAAGGATGACGAATTTTATCTTTTGGTCACTATTCTATGAATTGTGTCTCTACTCGATGAACCTAATAATTATCGCAAGATAATGAAAGTCGATACATCGTCACGTGAATAAAGTGTGAAAAGTTCGTAAAGTTATAAGTGTAATAAATGATGAAACTAAGAAAATGGTAAAACGGGGCGTTCAAGGGAATAAATGATTTCGTATCTCTTTCGAACATTTTGCTACTTTTCAAAGTTAAGTAAAAAGAGTTATGAAATTATTTATCCCTACAACGTGATTGAATCCCATTGCGTGAGGACACGACAATATCTTAGTTTGGGGGATTTTGATATGTGTTAAATCACATATCTTTTATTCGTCATTTTAAGAACAAAAAGACTATATCACTAACAAAATGCCAAGGAAATATTTGTTTTTGTGATTTTGATTGTGCAGGGATTGATCATGCAAAAACGGACTCAAAACGAGACAAAACAACCAAAAACGAGCACGGGATTTGGAAAGAGCGTGAAAAGCCGAGACCGGGAGTCAAGAAGTCAATGATTAGCTCAAAATGCCAAAAAGGACCCTTGGAAATTCATGAAGGTGCAAATTTGGTCCTTGGAAATATTTACAGATTTGGTCCTTGACTTTCAGAAATCTACAAAATTGGTCCTTTGTGTTTATATTAATTCAATGCCAAGTCCAAAACTATTTTAATTCATAAACCCATTTATCCTATTCACAAGCCCAATACCTTGAATAAAACCCGAGCCCAAACCACCCTTGGTCATATACTCACACATACACGGTCAAAATAAATAAAAAATATATTACCCCTTTCCCTCCCCCCAAATAATTTACCCGTAAACTTCCTTCAACCCCAGCCATGAACCCTAATTTACCACCCCTCCAATTACTCCACTTCCAATCCAATTAACCACAATCAACCTCGTATTAAGGGTAATACAGTCAATTTCCTCACACCCTGACCCCCTCTGACATAAGGAATGATACGTGGCAATAGTAGATTGGTCAAGACGCGTCGTTGGGTGGAATCAAGAGTGCTGATTGGTCCGTGTGTGTCACAAGGGAGCTAAAGAGGATATTCCACGAAGATGCTTGCTTCAAAAGACTCCTGAGCTCGGCCTATATATACTCCCTCTCATTCACAGATTGAAAAGTAGTTAGTTAGCTAGTTAGTCATTTTAGGAGTAGGAGTAGTTATTGTGTAGTTGTAGCTTAATCATTCAGCTTATTGTATTTCATTTACTCAAAAGCTTGTACTCAGTTTACATTTTTAATAAAAGTTTGATTTTCAGTTTATAATTGATCAATTTAAATTTCAAATGCAATTTACTCTTTCAAATTTTATGGTAGTGATGGTACTGAGATGGTAGTCATGATGATTCATGGTAGAATTTGGTGTATTGAGGTGGTGATTATGCCTATCTAAGAGATAGGCTATAGCATGGTTGAATATTCACCCTATTTCAGTTAGGGATGAGAATTTGTAAGTTCCATTTCCTAATTCCAAATCTCATAACTGCATAGTTAGATTTATTGAGTAGATTGTCTTTATTCTGAATGTTTGTTGCTATAACTTCTGGTGTAGATCTTGTGTGAGCTAAGTTTCTTT
Organism: Artemisia annua; assembly: GCA_014162995.1. NCBI lineage: Eukaryota > Viridiplantae > Streptophyta > Magnoliopsida > Asterales > Asteraceae > Artemisia > Artemisia annua. Next base: position 150,936 of record LBNU01000839.1, on the reverse strand, counting down.
GAAATTGTGAATTAGTAGTTAGCTTTATTAAATTTGCATATTATAGTTCGATTACTGTTTGATCTGTGATTCTAATGTTTAGCGGATATATGATGATATTTCACTGTTGAATTGGCTTTTACATGGGATCTGTGATTTAGTTTGTTATTTGTTGACGTTAATGGAAACTTGAATCTGTTTGTGCTAGTGTTAGCTACTATATGTAGGAGTGTTTGGGATATGCTTTGAACTTGATGTTCTAGTTGTTATTTTGTCTTCATCCATGCACCATTAGCTTCCTTTAGGTTTAGTTTAGATATTTTCTGCATTAGTCTGGTAGTTCATTAGGATACACTACAAGAAAACAGTTGATTACCCACAAAAATCTCCCATGAACATGGGAATATGGGTATTTACCCGTAAATTACCCACACATTGCCCACAATTAGAAATTTAAATAGATGATCCAATCTACCCATGAATTACTCACGAAGTTACCCACGAAATTACCCACATAATTAGATTTTGTGTGAAATTTGTGGTTAACTTATTCTGTAAAAAATATTAACCACGACTTACCCACGTACTAGTTTAACATGGGTAAATTTATGGGCATTGTCATGGGAAATTTATGTTACCCATGGACTACACAAATGCTTTTGGTTCGTGTGTATTTTTGTGAGGGTAATTTGTGTGTAAATATATACACACGACTTTACCCACGTCAAGTTACCAAGGGTAATTACCAAGGCATTTTAAAACTTAAATTTAACTTACACATCAACATATATATTTAACACTTTGAATTAATCTAAATATTAAAACATCTCTTAATGTAAAAATACAATCGATAAACCACATGGTACAAATCAAACAAGCTATTAGAGTAAAATTTTAAATACTCATCTCAAACACACTAAAACATTAGTAAAAATAAAACTTTATACAATCTATCAAAAAAAAATAATAAAAAAATAAATAAATGACATATCTATTTTGTTACTATCTACTTTTAACATAATACAGTTTGTTATTGCTTGAAGTTATTAGAAATTCAGGGGTGGTACCACAATGGGGGGAGTGTGGCAACTGCCCCCAGAAAGTTTAGTCGATTCATGTCGATTTTCCAAAAATGATGAGTGATTTTCATTTTGCCTCCATAAATGGGTAAATAGTATATTGGTAAAAATTTATCCGATTGTTGCATATAGTCAAGTGGTTAAGGACATTTGCACTTTCGTAGAGATATAATGTTTGATTCTTGTGCTATACTATACATTTTTGTGAATTTTTGTTGTCGGACTTTTTATTTTTTGCTTCAACTACCTGTGTTTATATCGATAAAAAAAAAATAAGCATTTGCTAAATATTGTGCATATCATCACCAACTCTTTGTTTTGGTTCTCACATACAAAAAAATAAATAAATAAATAAATAAAATAAAAAAGAAAAAAAAAAGAAAGAAAGAAAGAAAAAGAAACTTTTCATTCAAAGTAAAATCGATTTGATTATAGCAGCAAAGATCGAGTTAGTGACGTGACCCGGCCTTGCACTCACTCTTAACTTTTGCCCTCTTTTGAAAGTTTTTCTGGTACCGCCCATGAATTTAGAACCTAATTCTCGTCTTCTATAAAGTTATTGTTACAAAAAAAACGTATTATCAAAAAACATTATTTGTCAAAAAAATTAATTACATGGTACTCGTCACAGCAACGCGCAAATAACCTGCTAGTAAATTATTACGGTACAAGTATACAACAAAAATGACAAATTAGGAAATAGGAAACCCAAAATTAAATTACATTTTTTTATTTTGTTTTATGAACATCTATTTTTATATTTCTACTAATAAGATTATACTAGTAGTTAACTACTTAACTTTACTGATTTCATAAATGAAAAATAAAATCCCTCCAAAGCTAAAAAATTAGATTGCACATTTTGCCGCCCGCTGCCCCGCCATTTTAATTTTAAAATTCATTCCCCTATTTCTCTCATAACCTCCTCATATTGCTCACTAACCGCCTGGTCTCGTTTTGTTCGCCCATTCAGAGAGGTATGCCCCATATTTTGTTTCACCTTATCAATTCCTTACCTCTTGACATCCTCTTATCAATTCTTATATTCATCCACCGATTGATTATTATTATTAATCGGGTTATCGGCAATTCTTGTTTTAGAACTCAACATGCGCTATCTTATTATCAAGGCTTCGATTATGAGAAACCATATAGGCACTTTCATATGATGCTCAATGTTGATTCAGGGGCAATTTAAAGGTATGATCTTCTCTTAGTTTTGAAAGTCATGATTTTGTTTTATTGAACAAAAACATTGGTAACTTATTTAAATGCGTTCATTTGCAATTTATTGCAGCCTAATGGAAATGACTTGATGATTAATTGATTTGATTTGTAATTTCTTGCGATCTAGAATGGTTTGGTTTTTAGCTTCGTTATTTATGCGTTGATTGTACAGAACATTTGATGTACCATTTATCAGTGAATTATCCATTTTTTGTGGACATTATTAGTATCAAAACTTTAATGTAGATCTTAATGAAAGATCTAGTCTTTTGACGATCGCCATAACACGTCTTATTAATTTAGATTCAACTTATAAGATACAGACCATGTCTTTAATGTCAGTAATTCTATATTCATAAGATGTGCAATTTGATTGGTATGTTTTGATGATTTAAACATGGTATTAAACTGCAGGTAGGTCCTATTAGCCCGTCAACATCTTACAATTAAGATGCCGATATCGAGCACAAAATAGAGCTTGAAAACTGAAGAGTTTGCAAAGTAACAACATAACAAGCAAAAAGATGAAAAGATTGGCATGCAAAGCAGCTTCAAATATCTCGTACGGTATCTCGAGGTTCAAGCACAAGTGAGGAAAACATGACACTCAAAAGATTAAGAATGTTATCTTGATTTTTTAAGATACGTGAGAAGTAAAATGCTGAAACTAACATTGATTGTCGATGATGCTTGGGGGAACCAAAGTATAATGTGAAGCGAGAAAATCGTCGAATGTTTGAAGCCTTGAAGGTTGATTTAGTCAATCTCATATCATGAACATGCAAAGAATCTTTGTAACTTTTATCAATTACTCTCCCACAGTCCCATAACATACTTTATACTTGTATTTGGATCATCTATATTTTATGATAGTGTTATGTTGCCTATCCCATGATAATACGAGTGTATAATGTGGTTTGTGTATTACTTGCTATAGAATATGTGTAGCATTTTACTTCTATAAATGAGAATTTAACCACTGAATGACCATATTCATATTGTTGACATTTTAGCTACAACATAGCCGTAGTATTAACCTGTGGGTGATTTAGTCATGAATCACCCACAAACAATAATGGATGATTTTAAAATGTTTACCCGTAACTTTACACATGATAATTCTCGTAGGTGAATTTTAACCACGAATTTCCCATGATCATATTTATGGGTAATTTCATGGTATCTTATACAATCCCACAAAAAAGTTACCCATGCACTTGGCACTGCCACCCACAAAAAAGGTCATGGGTAAACTTACCCACAACTTGAAGATTTTGTGGGTACACGATTACCCTCGGAGCTTTTACCCATTTATACAGGTTTGTGGGAGATCTGTGGGTATTAGCCAATTACCCACAAAAATGAGTCTATTGCCCACGGATTTCATCCATGGGTAATTGACAGGATTCTTGTAGTGATANCAAATGTTTAGCTGATATATGATGATATTTCACTGTTGAATTGGCTTTTACATGGGATCTGTGATTTAGTTTGTTATTTGTTGACGTTAATGGAAACTTGAATCTGTTTGTGCTAGTGTTAGCTACTATATGTAGGAGTGTTTGGGATATGCTTTGAACTTGATGTTCTAGTTGTTATTTTGTCTTCATCCATGCACCATTAGCTTCCTTTAGGTTTAGTTTAGATATTTTCTGCATTAGTCTGGTAGTTCATTAGGATATAAGTCAGAGTTAGGTCCAAACTCAGATTCTGCTTGCTCATTTACAGTTCTGATCTTTATTCCTTTGTTACTCTGGTGTCTTTTGTGTTTGTGTTCATGATTATAGTGTTTAATCAGTTCATTATAACATCTAGCTCTAGTTAGGATCAATGGAAATTCAGTTTGGTCAAATTGTAGGTGCAATCAAATAGTCAACTGTTGTAGCACTTTTACTTGCATACTAATTTTGTTTGCTGAACATTGCGTCAATTAGAGTTCAATTGGCTTTGTAGATTTAGGGCTTTTAGGATTTTTAGACTCTCAGATAGAGGTAATCTCCTTTTGCCCCCATAATACTTTACTTTAGAGCTTATTAGAGTCTTATTTCTTGCTGCAAAAGTAGGACTTAATTGCTTGTTTGCTGAATTTTCATGATTAAATGCATCTGATAGATTTAGTTTGATAAGATCTGGATTCATATGTTGTTCTGAAAGTTGGGNCATGGTTTCTAATCTTCTGGCTTTTTCTAATGTTCATCTGCTTATTTCATTTGCTTAATGTAGACTGCTAATTGTTCCATTTAAGTACTTCTGAGTGATTTTTGATCTATTCTGGATTTGTTTGAGCATATTTTGATGTTTTGAACTTTCTGCAAAAGTTTTAGATGTTTTGGATATAAGTGCTTATTAATAAGCACTTATTCCAAACTGCTTATTAACCAATAAGCACTTTTCCAGCTTATTTTTCATTTTTTCTATTTTTCTTAGAATTCAAATTACATTTTAGATTTTCTGTAAAAATTTCATAATTTTCTGAAATCATTTACTATTTCTTTTTATTTTTAAATAGATTTTAGAATAATAAATCATTTTTAATTTCAATTTAAATCTAAAAAATACAAAAATATTTTCTGTTTTTATTTCTAAATTTCATTTTCATTTTAATAAGATTTTTAGAAAATAAATTTGTAGAATCAATTTTTCATTTTAAAATTAGTTTAGTTTTCTTTTATTAAATAAAAATACAAAAATAGTTTTAATTCATAGAAAATAAATAAAAAGTCAAAAAAATAATTTTATTTTTCTTAAAATTTTCCTTTATCATTTTGAAGTTTTAGAAATTTCATTTGAACCCGTAGGTTTAGTATAGCTTAAAAGTCGCGTTTTATTTTGTCACGTAGACGTTTTATTTTTAATTCGCGTTTATGTTTTTATCATTCGTGCTTAATATGCTTGTACCTTTAGCTTAATTAGTTGATTTTCATTGTTAATTCATATAATTTGTAGTGTAAATTCCAAATCAAAACAATTTTTCTCTATTCACTTCACTCACACACATTCGTTTTCGACTTATTCGCCGTCAAATCTTCGCTGGGACAACGAACCGAGAAATAGTACTCCACTATGCTCACATCAGGAAACTACTTAGTGGTTTATTTGAGACGGATCTCAGAAAAATAATTTTTCGGGTGACCAATATGCCATAAATCATTGGCCTAACAACAAATGAGCATGTGATCCAGGCTCAAGACAAACATCATGACATTGTTATAATCTGATAAAAATCGCTCCCAAAATGGTGAGTTATATGTTCGAGACATGCATGACAAAGTCACATAGTTCATACTATTACCTAAACTGATACATTGTATCTATATTTATACTATCTATAATTGAAAAACCAACTATTCTTGTAAGTGGAAAGTGAAAAATTAATCTATTTAAGGAAACAAACCAATACACGACTTCAAACTTAATTATATACATATTAGCGGAAACTATTCAATCATTATAATCTCGAAAAGTATTTAATCAGATAATGTACACGGCTGAAAACTTATGCCGCTATAAATTCCATTGGTGTACACATGTATTCGTCTAATATTAACGAATCCCTTAATGAATAACCAATATAAGTGTTATTGTTCTCCTGATATAATTACATGAGTACTACTTTAAAAAGAGATGCAACATTGGAATCTAAACATATGATTATAAAAATGCTGTAATACTAATCAAAGATCAAAAGTGTGTAGGAAAATAAAGATTTAACTAATAGTTTAACGCTAAATGCTATTTTTTATACATAATGAATATTGTGCAAAACTTATAGAAACTACAAGAAAGTAAACAATACAATTTGTTTATATCTGCTGANGCAACCTCGTTTTTCCTCAAAAATAGCAAAAATTGAAAATTTTGAAAAATTGTTCAAAAGAAATAAATGTTGAAAAGTTGTGAAAAATAGAATAAAGTTTGAATAAGTGTTTTGACACCGTGTTGACTTTCTTGTTGGCGAGAGTAGGAATAATATTTTGACTTGATCGGGCGTGTTGAGCCCTAGCTTGTTCCCTTAACCAATGATGATCACATAAGCTTGTGCTAGTTTTGTACACAAGGAGCTATAAAACGCGAATTCTTTCTTTTAGAATCTGCAAGTTCCCGTACATTACTTTATATATGCGCAGCTTAAAAGCTTCCGCTAGTCTTTTACATAAGAAGCTAGAAAATGCGAATTCTTTTATTAGAGTTTGCAAGTTTCTGTATTTGACTTTAAATATGCGTGGCTTGATTATCGGCTAAGTATTCGCGAGTACTCATTATTTGAGAACTTTAAAAAAGCGAAGAGCGAGAAATGATAGTGTTTATTTAGAAGTTAGATGCCATACGTGGAGTAGTGGTTCTCTTTAAAGCTCATCGAAGGTACTTGTGGCTTTTCGTTCCCATCAGCTTGTTTCACCCCATATCTTGTGTATAATAATTAAAGATGTCTCGATTTTGACGAAATTTAGTTCTCTATCTTCTTAAGAGAATCTTTGCTTGAAAAATTGGGTACACATCAAGGATACACCCCATTGTCTCGAGTTGTATTGTGTTGTATTTCGTTGTATTGCGTAGTACGCATGTGGTTTCGGAGCTACCCTAAAGCCCGGTATTCATAAGAGCTAAAGTATTTTGAGACTTCGGATTGAGATCGGACCTTGGATCCTACATTCTAACCCTAGCAGTTGGCGGTAGGTCTTGGATTGAAACCGTGAAGGTTCGGAGTTGAAAAGTTACTAAGGCAAGAGAAAGAAAAGAAAAAAAAAGTATGAAAAAAAAAGTGAAAAATCAAAAGAAAGAATAAGGAATTATGTTGAGATTTATGGATTATGAGCTTAAGTGTTAAGACTAAAGTTGGTCGCACGTGAGGTGCATGTGACGATCCTAGATCGGATGCATGAGGTGCACGTGAAATGTACTCGCAAACTTATGTCTATTGTGTTGTATTCCAAAGTCTATGTATGTATCCAATATCCTTGATGTGGACCTCATTTTTCGTGCAAACCTTCTTAAGAGAAGATGACTAACTACTTAGCGTTGGGATTCTTGGTATCTTTATCGGACTAATTCATATTGGAACGAGAATATATGAAGCAATTCATTTATCTCACAAAAATAAAATAATTAGATACACTAAGATTTGGGAACAAGGGGTTTTTACACAAGTAACTACGATGAGTAGTATTGACATCTAACTTGTAAGTAAATGGTGATCTCGTTCATAAGCTTAGTTTGGGAATTCGTGAAAAATCAAAGATGACGAATTTTATCCTTTGGTCACTATTCTATGAATTGTGTTTCTACTCGATGAACCTAATAATTGTCGCAAGACAATGAAAGTCGATACACCGTCACGTGAATAAAGTTGTGAAAAGTTCGTAAGTTATAAGTATAATAAATGATGAAACTAAGAAAATGGTAAAACGAGGCGTTTAAGGGAATAAATGATTTCGTATCTCTTTTGAACATTTTGCTACTTTTCAAAGTTAAGTAAAAAGAGCTATGAAATTATTTATCTCTAAAGCGTGATTGAATCCCATTGCGTGAGGACACGACAATATCTTAGTTTGGGGGATTTTGATATGTGT
>LBNU01000839.1:126626-142851 GCA_014162995.1 Artemisia annua | reverse complement strand
TATATATATATATATATATATATATATATATATATATATATATATATATATATATATATATATATATATATATATATATATATATATATATATATATATATATATATATATATATATATATATATATATATATATATATATATATATATATATATATATATATATATATATATATATATATATATATATATATATATATATATATATATATATATATATATATATATATATATATATATATATATATATATATATATATATATATATATATATATATATATATATATATATATATATATATATATATATATATATATATATATATATATATATATGTTATTAAAAAATGTTTTTATATATGTTTTTATACACTTGATGGTTTTGTTATTGTATTAAGTTGAAAGGAAATAACTTGTAATCGTACATTCTCGGGGAAAGAAAATTTATGTACAACATAAAATAAATTCTTGAAAATGATAAACTAATGAAAGCAATAGGGATTTTTTCTTATTTAAATTTCAATATGAGTTTAAAAAAGTAAAAGTATATTTTTGTGCATCTTAAAATTCCGTATTAACTTATGAAAAATATTTTGATTGATTAGATTTTGAAAAAATACACATATTTTTGTCGACTAAAACATAAAGATGAACAATAATTTAAGACATAATAAATACTTTTATCACGTGTATATTGTATACCATTGGATATTAGTAGTATTTTGACGATGTGTGTCTTTGAATACATGAAATCCTTGATGAATAAGATAATTCAAAGAGCACTTGAATTTTAAAGCACGAAAACTGAGGAAAATTGGAAAAACTTGCTAGAATTTGATGTACTTCTTTTTAAGTCTATAAAGTCTTTGGTAGTTCGCGCGTTTAATGTGTTGTTGTTAGAGATGGGCTAGCACCAAAAATGTTGAAATAATAATAATAATAATAATAATAATAATAATAATAATAATAATAATAATAATAATAATAATAACAAAAAATAATAATAAATAAATAATCATTATTGGTTAATTTATACCAATACTTGAGTATTTAATTATCATTATTGGTTCATGTCACTATTTTCAATTCGTTTCCGTTTGAGATTTGAAAAGCCACTTGAAAACTATATTTTATATCATTAACTATTGACGAGCATCGTAATAATTAGTCTTGCGTTATCTTTAAAAACGCTCTTACGTTCTAAAACTTGTTAATTAATATACATTAAAAAAAATGTCTCATGAGAAAAATTCAAATGCATACCCTTTTTTCTGTGCATAATCCTCACCCTCCATCCTTTTTTATCTAATGGCCTAGATTAATCTAAGATTTAATCACTTAAACCTAATTTACCCCACCTATATAAAGTTTTATCTTATTTTTTTCTCATTCGCTTCTTTTTTCACTCACAAACTGTGTGTTTTCTCTCAACCGACTTCCCTCCATAATATGTTACATTTTCCCTCCATAATCAGTTACCACCGCAACACCACCGCTACACCATCGTTCCAATCATCATCACCATCACCATCACCATTCCAGTCACTATTCCGATCATCATCTCATAATCACCTCCCGATCATTATTATCCTTTTTTATGTCTTCTTTTGATTTGAATGAACCGTTTGTTTTCAGAAGCTGATTTGATGGATATTGTTGCTGTTGATAGTGTTGTTGAATCGTTTGTTAAATATGTGGATCAAGTGTTTAACATTCCTTGTGATTAAGTTGCACACCAAGTGTTTGATGAAATGTGTGAGTGAAAAATATTTGATAATTTTGTTATCTGCTTTTGTAATTTTGCTTATTAATTAAGTTGTTAGTTGAATTTATGTTTTTAACTGCATTTGAATGCTGTTTTTGTGTCTAATTGTGGTTTTGAATCTGCTCTGTAGCATACGTTTAGTATCACCAGTGATATTTGAAGTTGATGATTATAACCTGGTTTAGTATCACCGGTGATATACGTTTAGTATCACCCGTGACAATTGTTAATCTGTTTATTTATAAGTTGTTTATGTTAAGATGTTTAATTTGCTTATATAATATTTTTGACATTTTGAGGAGGATGAAAATATAAGTTGTGGGGATAAGCTATGAGTATCAGTTACTGATAATTTTTTAATCATAGTGTAATATTGCTTATTATTTAGGCTGTGAGTATAGGTTACTGATTAGTTGTTCATTATAGTATAAGTTACTAAATTTCCACTTGCATTGTGTCCTTCTTTGGTTACGTAGGAATGGAAATCGTGGCATGGGGTGATGGTTGCACTGTAGGAACCCTGCATGAGCTTGCCTTGGATGCACTCATATATATACATCCTTTTTAATGAGATATGAATATCCGGTTGATACCTTATCCCAAACTGGAGATTAAGCATGAGTTCGTAATTCTTATGGCCTTTGTATATCGTGGTTCCTTGCGTATCTACTGGTTTTAAGTTAGTTCCTAACCCAAAAAACTTTCCATTATCAACCCATTGGTAGAGTACTAACTGTAACCTTGATATCACGTTTGATATCACAGGTATGTCAGCTTTCTTTTATTTGTTGAATTTGTGGTATCACATGTGATACCACAAGCGATATCACCTGTGATACCAGAGGCGATATCAAAGGTGTTTGACCTGCTTCAATTTGTTTGTGGAGATGTTGTGCTTTTTTGAACTACAACTTTAGTTGTTGATTCTTTTGTTTGCAATCACAAATAGTTTAGTGATATTGTCTCTTTTATGCCACATACAAAACAAACAAGTATGTTTTTTAACTTATAATATCTCTTGTTATATTTCATTGTTTTTGTACATTTTGTGTATATTATCACCTGACATATTTCTCTTTCCAGGTACATGATAGTTTTTGTGCCTTTTATTGCAATTGACATTCACAGGAGATCGATGTGTTACTATTGGTTTCGGTCTGCTTTAGAACAAAACTATTGAATCTTATGTATGGTTACTCGAAGCATTCAAGAAAGATTTTGTGTGTTATCCGAATATCATTGTAACTAGTCAAGATGGTGCTATGCGAAAAGCAATTGCAGCTGAGCTTCCTGGTTCCAAGTCGCGGCTTTACATTTGGCATATCATGCAAAACCTTTCAAATAATGTAAAACTTTATTTATTAATTATACTGTCATATATTAGAAGTTATGTATCACTCGTGATATTTTCATTTATCTGTATAATTATGTTGTTTTGTATCAATAAAATGTGCTTTATCACTTGTGATACTGTATTCATATACCACAGTGCAATGTTCAATTTTATTATGTTTTTGTTTTCATATTTTGTCGAGAATTTATGATAATACTGGTTTCAAGAATAAACTTCGCAAAATAGTTTGGAACATGTCAACATATATATCAATTAAAGAATAATATCACAAGTACTCACAAGTAAAAGATAATATCAATTAAAGAATAATTGAATTATTAGTTTGTTGATTGATTGATTTTTTTTTACTGAATTGTTAGGTTTATTTAATAGCATTTCTAATTTTATCCTGGACTTGTATATCATTTGTGATACTATTATGTTTTTTTTTCCTTCTTCTGAATTGTTAGGTTTACTCAATAGCACTAGTAAAATAAAGCTTAACAAGTAAACAAAAAAACCTATAAAATATACAAAATTTCACAAGTGATAATACAAATATCACTAGTGATAATACAAATATACAATTCAACTTTAAATATCATTGGTGATACTACAGGTATGGTACTTTGACTCACACATTTCATCAAACACTTGGTGTGCATCTATGTATATAAAGTTTTCTACTCAAAGCAACCTAGTTCACATTGCCATATTAAACTAAATACCACTCAAAACTTTATCAAACAAATATTCACAAATCAAGATGGATTAAACAATTGCTCGCTATGGCGCATTTCTTTGAGTTTGAATCTCTTGTGACAAATAACATGATTCAGTCAATCTAAATACCGACTATTGACTTCCAACTTGTCAACCATACACATTTATTTATAACCGTATAGATCAAAGCATAACAACGCAACTGTTTTCATCAACTTGTTCTATTTACTTTTGTTCTTCAAAATCCGTCTTCTCCATTGGTTCATCAACCAGCACCTTCATTTTATTCCCAGATGCTTTCGGGGGAACCTTTGATATCACATGTGATCACATATCACATGTGATATCATAGGTGATACCACCTGTGATATCACAGGTGATATCACTGGTGATACCACATGTGTGTCAGCTTTCTTCTATTTGTTGAATCAATTGTGGTGATGGAGGAACTTGTGATATCACAGGTGTTTGAGCTTCTTCAATTTGTTTGTGGAGATATTGTGCTTTCTTCAACGACAATTGCACTTGTTGTTGATTCTTTCGTTTGATGAGGCTATTTTTTGCACAGGTCTCATTCAAGTCTGCATCAAAATATTTTCATAATTTTTGTTAGTGCACGAATAGTTCATTTGTTTTCAATATCATATGTCAAACAAATAACTATTTGTTATCACAATAGATATACTACCAATCAATAATAATTTAACTGTTATATCACAGGTGATACACTACCAGTCAATATTGTTTTCAAATACCGCGGTAAAACCTTTTGAAACATACACAATCTATCCATTAAACATACAAATCCACTACAAATCAAACAGAAGCATCACAACATATCTTTTTTTTTTCCTGTTAAACCTAACTTTTAATATCTCATAATATCACATAAATCATCACAACATCACAAATTATCAAAAATTAACTAGTAAAACACACTAATAATGATTCTATAACAGTAAAAACTAAAGTATTCATCGTTTTAGATGTCCATTGTTTCATTTTCTGTGTGCTTTATGTGATTTGCACGGTTAAGTCAAATACAAATATCACTAGTGATAATACACATATACAGTTCAACTTCAAATATCATTGGTGATACACATGTATGATACTTTTCACTCACAAATTTCATCAAACACTTGGTGTGCATCCGTGTATACAAAGCTTTTTACTTAGAAACTCAACCAAATGTAAACACTAAAAACACAACCAATAAAACAACTAAATAATTAGTCAGAAGCATCATACCTTCATCTCGAGATTCAGTAGGTTCATTTTGAACTGTTTTTTTTCGTGGATCTGCTTGTGCACTCGATGATTCTTCCATTTTTGTGTTTTATTGATGATTTGAATGGTTAAAATTGGTTGATTTTGTGCTTTTGTTGCAGCTTTTTAATGGTAGTTAGAGAGAGAAAGTGGGTTTTTTGATATCGATTTGTGTCTGGAAAGTGAGAGGTGAAGGGTGGGTTGGTGGGGTAAGTTTGTGGAATTGGCAAAAATGGTCCCTCCGTGTTTTTTATTATTAAAATTTGTTTTTTTAATCCGACGCTTCTGATTGGTCCGTTGGTATGTGGCATTTTTTTGGTATGGAAAATAAAACACCTCTCAGTCTCATATTAAACACAAATCATATCTTTTACAAGGGAAATGATTTGCACACTCACACTTTTGATTAGGACATTTTACTACATACATTATATATTTGTACAGTGTTTACAATTTGCTTTAACTATTTGCACAATTGAGTGTCCCATCAAAACTATGAGTGTCCCGATCACCTCCCCTTTTACAACGACGTTATTTAGTACTATTTAGAGCGCACGGTACGGTAACATGTTAACACTCATTTTTGGTTGTCATCTCAACGCCACATGATTTTAACACCAAAACATTTAACACCACAAAATCATCTCTTATCATAATACTAAATAACACCACATTTTGAGACTCAGCGTTTTATTTTCTTTTACATTTATTTAAATAAACTAACATTTTATTAATTAAATTAAAATCCATTATATTAAAATACAAATTATAAACCATTTCAAGAAAATTACCACAGACCAAGAAAAAGAAAAAAAAGAAGCCTACATATTACACAGCCAAACTAATAACCACCCTAGTTTTGTTTTAACCCTAAACCCACATCGCTTTTGCAGTAATTCTCGTTTGCACCAAACCCGCCCTTTCTTCAACCTCTCGACACAATGTAGAAACACACACAAAAACCATTTAAAACTCAAGAAAAAAAGGAAAATATGCTTTTGTAATATCTTTTTTTGTCCTCACATACGTTCCCATTTGAGTTGCTCTAGCAACGTAAACCATAACGCGAGGGCAATGCAGTAGCAACTAGTATGGTAACGCAGCCCCAACGCGCGCCAGCTCAGCCTTAACACCGGTTTAGGTGTTATCGTACCCTGGGCTCTTAGTGGTTTGCTTTTAATGTTTTACTATCATGATACTCGCGTGTCACGGCAGCGGGTAACCTTATAATCAAATTTTTTGACAAACAATATTTTTCGATTACATGTTTTTCGTGATAATGATTTTACGCGTGTCACGCATTTTAGAGAACAACTTTACCGCACATTGTATCATATTAAAATGTTAAGAACTTGTTCATCACCATGCAATTATGATACGAAAATGGTAGTCATTAGTATTACGAGGTTGTGATGATTGGCGGTCAAATGTACTTGCAAATCAGTACATGCTGTGTAATATTCATCACAATATTATATAACTGTGTAAACTTAGAAAAGTATAAATTAGTTTTTTCAATATATGATTAATACATCTATATATTCATTGCTTATATAAATTACGCTATTCAAAGTTTACACATTTTCATACTTTATAAATCACCTCAAAATCTTCGTAATTTGAGATGCATGATTTTTTTCAATCCAATTTGTTAACAAAATAATTAGGATTTCAGGTTTTGCATCTAAACATACACTTTTGGAGCGAGTTCCCTAAGTATACCCTCGTTATGCTGAATGGTGCCCTGATTTGAGTTTGATTATGATACTCGCGTGTCACGGCAGTGGGTAACCTGTAATCAAATTTTTTGACAAACAATGTTTTTCGATTACATGTTGTTCGTAACAATGATTTTACGCGTGTCGCGCATTTTAGAGAACAAATTTACTGCACATTGTATCATATTAAAATGTTAAGAACTTGTTCATCACGATGCAATTACGATACGAAAATGGTAGTCATTAGTATTACGAGGTTGTGATGATTGGTGGTCAAATGTACTTGCTAATCAGTACATGCTGTATAATATTCATCACAATATTATATAACGCGTAAACCTTGAAAAGTATAATTAGTTTTTTCAATATATGATTAATAGATCTATATATTGCATTGCTTATATAAATTACGGTATTCAATTTTTACACATTTTATACTTTACTAGACGAGTACCCGTGCATAGCAACGGGATTTTATAACGACAGATAGTTTATTGATAAAAAAAGTTTATAGGTTATAAACGAAAAATAATAAAAGTTTAAAGATTTGGGAATTTAACATAATGTTTTGAGACCCGGTTCGACCCGGGTGATTCAACCGTTCCGGTCGAAAAATGGGTCGATTTAAACCGGGTCAACTTGCTAGGTTGGGTCGAAAACGGGGCAAATTAAAATGGGTCAACCCATTCGGGTTTGAAGCGTCCCGGGTCAACCCGGTTTTTGTTTTAATTGGTTGTAATTAATTTGATAGATATGTTTTTAATTAGTTGTACAATGTGAATAAATCATTGTACTTTGAAGTAATGGATAATGTTTTGAAACCCGGGTGGTTCAACCAGTTGAACCGTTTCGGTCAAAAAATGGGTCGATTTAAACCGGGTCAACTTGCTAGGTTGGGTCGAAAATGGGTCAAATTAAACCGGGTCAACCCGCCGTGTTTGAAGCATCCCGGGTCAACCCGGTTTGCGTTTTAATTGGTTATATTTAATTTGATAGATATGTTTTTAATTATTTGTACAATGTGAATAAATCATTGTACTTTTAAGTAATGAGGTGTTTTAATAAGAGTATTAAATGCATTTCAATATTTCCTTATATACATTTTCAACATTTCAACTTTTTACTTTTATTGACTTTTCCACTTTCACCTTTGACTCTTTTTCTTTTATAGATAGTAAAGATAAATCACCTCAAAATCTTCGTAATTTGAGATGTATGAGTTTTTTCAATCCAATTTGTTAGCAAAATAATTAGGATTTCACTAAACTTGTACTAAATTATATACAAGAAAAAAGTTTTTTGAATATGCAATTTTTAAATATCCATAATCAAACAAAAATTTGGCATTAAATTTATATTAATGAATGTTTTAAATAATTATGTGTAGAAGAATTATTGTTTAATGTATTATACATAGCATTAACTATTTGAACATATTACATATTAATTTATATTTTTTAAAAATACAATAAATATCGTTTTAGTCAATTAATGGAGGAATTGACCTTCTTCCATTATATGTAGTATAGATATAGATATAGATATAGATATAGATATGGATACCGAAAAGGAAGGGAGCATTGACTAAGGTTTTCGTAGATGGAAACTACTTAGTGGTTTATTTGAGACGGATCTCAGAAAAATAATTTTTCGGGTGACCAATATGCCATAAATCATTGGCCTAACAACAAATGAGCATGTGATCCAGGCTCAAGACAAACATCATGACATTGTTATAATCTGATAAAAATCGCTCCCAAAATGGTGAGTTATATGTTCGAGACATGCATGACAAAGTCACATAGTTCATACTATTACCTAAACTGATACATTGTATCTATATTTATACTATCTATAATTGAAAAACCAACTATTCTTGTAAGTGGAAAGTGAAAAATTAATCTATTTAAGGAAACAAACCAATACACGACTTCAAACTTAATTATATACATATTAGCGGAAACTATTCAATCATTATAATCTCGAAAAGTATTTAATCAGATAATGTACACGGCTGAAAACTTATGCCGCTATAAATTCCATTGGTGTACACATGTATTCGTCTAATATTAACGAATCCCTTAATGAATAACCAATATAAGTGTTATTGTTCTCCTGATATAATTACATGAGTACTACTTTAAAAAGAGATGCAACATTGGAATCTAAACATATGATTATAAAAATGCTGTAATACTAATCAAAGATCAAAAGTGTGTAGGAAAATAAAGATTTAACTAATAGTTTAACGCTAAATGCTATTTTTTATACATAATGAATATTGTGCAAAACTTATAGAAACTACAAGAAAGTAAACAATACAATTTGTTTATATCTGCTGATGTTTTGATAATCTTTTGAGGATGAAAGCCCAAAAATGAACTTTCAAGTCAAGATCCACATGAAGACAGTTGACCATCCAGTAAGTGCAAATGCTGCAACTATATAAGTCCACATTGTAAGAATCGAGCACTCCTCTTGTCCCACATTGAACAGTTGGGTCATTGTACCTGCATATTAGTCATTTCTACCACCCATTAGCAAACCATTCATCATGGTATCTAGTTTTTCGATGTACAGTTTATGTTCGTTATATGTTTACACATAAGAAAGGGCTAATAACGGATACTAAGAATATTCGGAGGAATCAAACATAAGACAGTTTGTTTCTTGGGACAATAGATGACTTGGGAATTGTTTTTGGTTGGGCAACACATATAAGCAAAAGTAGAACGTTTTTCCAATCTTCTTATATCAAGTGTTTTCGATATAAACAGATTGGCAGTAAAGCAATGCTTACTAATATTCATGGCAGGAGGAACAGTGAATTGGATCATCAACACAAAACTAAATAGAGGATCAGATGGAAGTAATCCGAGAGCACCAGCCGCTTTAATAGCTCCAATCCCAATTATCGGAAGCATTATATATCTCACTACGATGATCGTGATAATGATTATGGGTCTTATGCTTGCTTTTCTTAAACCTGTTCAAGCGATAAAAAGAATAGTTTAGTGAGAATTAATGATAGACAAACGTAAAACTTCTTTCACATCTTTTTTACCTTGTATCAGATTGCCTCCTAGTATAAGGGTGATGCAAGGTAATGTTCCTTCCCTATATAAATTATATAACAAGGTTGGTTAGAAGATATATGTAACCTACACTCATAACAATCACTTTTTAGTTTAGAATATTGGTACTTTAACTTTAGCCCACATGATTTTCATATTTTGTATTTGATAATCACAATATACTTGAAAGAAAATTGTTGGTACCCGAGTAGAGTGATAGAATCTTGGATCACCCTTAATGGAGCATCATCACCAATCAAAAGGTTTTTCGACCATGGAACTGCGCCAAAAACGAACCCTGCAATCTGATAATTGGTACAAGAAGCACATTTTGATTGATATATTTTCACACCAATGAAATGTTAAGCAGAAAAAGGATTAATCAATAAGAAGCGAAAACTTACAGCACCAATGGTTGGTGGTGCTAATAGCTCCTCTAATATCTTTTTTAGAATTTCAATTAGTCTACTCGAGGAAGACCCTTCTTTTGTTTCGACACTTGTTAATTGTGGGTAGACCATCTACAAATAGATGAACCAATCGGGCCATCAGGTTTAAAGTTGCATCAAGTGTATGATTAATCCATAAAGGCATAAAGCATTCTAAATCATATATTTTAATCAAAACATTAGACTATAACTAAGATAAATTTAGGCACACTAACTGCGTATGGAAATATTAAGGGTGTGTTTAGTTGAAAGGAAACACCTTTGGTTTTCATAAAATATTTGGTACAAAATAAGGAAAATAGAGATTGGGTTCAAATCAAATGTTTCTCATCAAATTCTCTACAAAAGAGAAAATTTGCATTTCCTACTTTAACAAAGGAAACTACAAAACACAAATTTTTTTTGTTCTCATTGTTTCTCTTGTAATCCCCACTGTTTTCTCCAGAATAGAAACAATATCATATCAACATCTTTTTTATGTTTTATAGAAAATTAAATCCCGTCAATTTTTTTACACATCTAAAAATAGAATGAATTTCTTCTCTAGCTAAACACACCCTAAAACTTTAATTTGGATAAAAGTATGAAAGATCTTGATCGGGTTTATGTGTTTTCAAGAGAAAAGTTGAAGATGAGCGAACAGGGAACACTTACAGTTGGATTTTCAGGGTCCACATTGGTTGAGTATGATACAGGGACAGTTACACTATTTAGAAGATGACTCTTTTCATTTGAATCAAACTCTTTGTTTGGCTGTTTTGACAAACCCTCAGCTTCTATCATTGCATTGTACTTGACACCTGAGTTTCTTATTAACTGGTATGTATATGTCCATATATAGAAACACCCCAACTGCAACAAATTCATAAATCAAAGACAAGAAAATGATAAACAGCATATGATGCAATCAAAAATGACATGAAATGAGCATGATTACCGCCATGGAAAACGATGAATACGAGAGTCCAATAGTTTTACAAGAATTATGATCTCCGAAAGGACTGCCACTTTGAGTACATATAGCTGGGATGATTATCAGAAGAATGTTTCCCAAGTTGCCTGCAGAATGATCAGACGATATGAAATAATCAGTTACTTGAAACAACTTAAATAGAATTGTAAGCATTTCAGTTGCTTACCTGTAGCACACATTGCTATAATAAGACCTTCCATATGTGGCTCGGGCTTAATCAGTTTCACTGCTATCCAACCCAATGTTCCTCCACACAAAAATGTTATTCCAATGTTTACTGGCATAAACCACCTAAAACATCAAAGATAACAGTTTTTGTACCAGAAGCTTTAGCTAACAGATACTCCGTAATATGTATTTTTATGTACTAAATCAAGAGCAATAAAGTACATCCTTACCATGAAATTATGTCTTGAAATGTGACACTCTCCGCAAGACATGCAAAAATGAGAGATGGGGTAAACACCACAAATACAATCTGCATAAGATCAAAAATCAACCTTTATATACTATAAACAGGTTAATACGTCTTTTGCCTTTAATTTCTAAAAAAATAAAAATTAATACGTCTTTTATGGCATTCCTAATAGAATGTTTGCAAAATACAAGATATTTGCTAGAGGATAAAGGGTAGATACCTTATTAAGGGACCGGCGAGTGTCGTTGGATAGAAGATTGATGTGATCAGTTGCCATGATTGCTCCTATAACACTTACGATAAGCACCTGTATTATAGGCATTGACGCCACCTCAAACAACGTCCAAAACCCCATTTTAGATCAAAATTTTCCTCCTCCCCTCCTTCAATTATCTATTCAATCTTTATTTTTTATGTGCAAAATGTCACAGAATATCTCCTCTGAAATTTGTAAAATATTGGTAAGTACAAAGAATAATGTTTGATCTATAGTAAAATTTTAAACATGATGACAACCAAATGAATTCTTATACTTCCTTTTATAAGCAAACAACTTAGCTTTGATCATCTTTCTTCACACCAATTTTGCTAACAAAAACTAACAAACTACGAGTACCTGTTTTTGGACCCCTTTTCACATGCCTAAACAAATAAGACCTCATTTTTTTATTAATCTTTCTTGTAAACATGATAAGTGAAATTATAATGTTCTGTTTTTGTTAGCCAAACGACAGATTAGCAACCAAGAAATGAGTGTCGCATGTGTAAAGAGACGGAAGAAAACGATAGTCATGTGAAGTTACGATTTAGAAGGTAATATCCTATTGTTTCAATCAAAAGAAACGTGGTTTTTTCTCGTGGGCCATGAAAAGACACCGAAAGAATAGAGTAAATTGCATTTTTGGTCCCTAAGATTTGGCCAAATTGCAGGTTTGGTCCTTAAGGTTTCGAAAATGCAACGGTGGTCCTCATTTTGTAGTTTTTGTTGCATGTTTGGTCCCTGATCAACATAAAATGACCAAATTACCCTCGCCATTTTCTTTTTCTATTTTCTTTTCATTTTTCTAATATAAATGGTCCATGTTCTTTTTCTGAAAATTTTTTTTACCAAAAAAATAATTCAAAAATTTTTTTGTTAAAAAAAATTTTATAAAATTTTTTTTTCTAACAAAAATTTTCTTAAAAATCCGAAAAAAAATTCTAAAAAAATTCGGAAAAAAAATTAGAAAAAATTTTCTAGATTTTTTTTTTCTAAAATAAAATTATAAAAAAATGCGAAAAAGATTTCGAAAAAAATTCTAAAACAAATTTCTAAAAAAAAACTTTAATAAAAAATTTTCTAAAAAAATTCGAAAAACTTTTTTATAATTAACTTTTTAAGGATCGCAAATTTAAAAAAAAAAATCAAAAAAATTCAAAAAAAAAATATATATTTTGAAAAAGTTTTTTTAGAATTTTTATTTTTTTCGGAAAAAAAAGTTTTGTTTAGAATTTTTTTCGGAATTTTTTTTGAAATTTTTTAGAATTTTATTTTAGAAAAAAAAAATCTAGAAATTTTTTTTCTAAATTTTCTTTCCGATTTTTTTTTTAGGAAAAAACGTTTTTTGACAAAAAAAAAATTTTAGAAATTTTTTCGGATTTTTTAAAAAAATTTTATTAGAATTCTTTTTTTTAGAAATTTTTTTTTCTTAAAAAAAATTTTCGAATTTTTTTTTGGAATTTTTTTTTTCGAAAATAAAACATGGACCATTTATATTAGAAAATAGAAAAAAGAAAATGGCGAGGGTAATTTGGTCATTTTTTGTTGATCAGGGACCAAACATGCAGCAAAAACTTCAAAATGAGGACCACCGTTGCACTTTCGAAACCTTAAGGACCAAACCTGCAATTTGATCAAACCTTAAGGACCAAAAATGCAATTTACTCGAAAGAATATGATAGTCAATCATAGTACACTATAAAGTATAAAAGTTGTCGCATTCTTTACTATTGTGGTAATATTTAACGTGATTTTGATCATTTTTCTTATGTAAAAACAAGTGCAAACAATATTTTTTTTATATATGTTTACTTTGCATTATGTGTGTTTTTACGTTTCTAGTATAAAAAATCAGTTTTCAATACAAATAATGTTACAGATAGTAGAAACATTTTCTATAATAATATATTTTTGTCAAAAGATACCAAGACAATGTAGAGCATATTATTCCAACAATCACATGTGATATTATTGAGATTGTGAGCACATGGATGAGTCAATTCGCTGTATTCATAAGATAGGCAAATCTCATGAGCCTAAGATCGTATCAATGTACTGCCTCATAATCAAATCATGGGTCCCATTATAATCGAAAATGTTACTATTATTAATAAAATGTAAGGTCATTTAAAGTATAACAACCAATATTATTTTCTCTTATTTTTTTAAAAGAACAAAAGAACTCATTTGGTACAAACATTAAGAATATTTTATAAGCATTTATGATACTTCAATTCACACTTTCTATCACGACGAATTGCATAGACGATCCATCAAAGTTTAAGTTGTCACGTACTCAAATGATGTAGCTAAATTATATTTATACTTTTGGAATTAAAACACTACAATAGCAAGTAACTTTTATAGCCAATTCTAGGAATAGCATAAGAAATGAGCGAAGTTTATTGATTTCTAAATTTTCGTTGAACACTTTTTTTGTCTTTCTTGTAGTATATAAAATGTTGGTTTTATAAAAGAAACTTCTGAAGGAAAGAATTGTACGGACAAAGACAATTTAATACTTAAAAGTTATGTCCGAATAAAATAATAATATCATAGTATCATACTTTGGATTTATCTTCACAAAGTTGTATGAAAGTTAACATTCGCATTTTTTTTTAATTAAAATATTAGTCTTGATGAGCGAGCTTTATCAATGTGGTTGGTGAGATCTATTGCATTGCTGACGTTTCCGGAGGAAGCAAATTGCAATATTTCTTCTGAATTAAAAACACAGACATTCGTAACGCTATTCAATGAATGGTTTACAACTCTGATACTAATAACTCATCGTTAAAAATAAGAGATTTGTTGGATTTTACTGACTACTACGTGAGGGTTATCCTCACTCGTGAGGCCACTAGCTCACTTGTAAGTCACGCGTGAGTAGGCCGAGAAAATGAGACGAATGGTGCTTGGTCACCTCACATTTAGGCTGGGTTGATTTTATTATAAATTATTTGATTTGTAAGTGTGTGGTTTTTTGTGGTGTATATTTGTATAAATGAGTATTTTAATAAAAGGTGAAGGGAGTAGTGACAACTACAGTTGTACGGAGAGAGTGTGTGAAAGGAAGTGAGAGGAGAAGGAAAGTTGAGCTAGCGCTGATGTGAAAGGTGAGTGGATGTGACCACTACCTTTAGTCTTGACTACTCACAATTGTCACCAGTGTTGCAAAAATCGTGAATCGGTACTGAGGCGGTCCATGGTTGAGTAGCGATTTTTAACCGATTAATCGGCCGATTACCTTGTAATAGCCGATTAATCGGCCGATTACCTTGTAAAACTCACCAAGTTCCATGGCTGAGTAGCGATTAATCGGCCGATTTTTGCAACACTGATTGTCACACCACTTCCCATCACTACCTCTCACCTTTTACCCATAGTCACCACTCCCTCAACTTTTATAAAAATATTCACTTTTATACAAATATATATCACAAAATACCTCACACACACTCACAAATCAAATACTCCGTAATTAATAATAAAAACAACTCACGAGACCCACGAATGCACATAAACTGATTGGTGAGGCACTCACTTTTTGTCCACTTTTTCCCGCTACCTCACACGTGAGCCATATCTAGTGGTGTGGCGCGTGACACTTGCACCTCACCGGCTCTCATGAACCACCATTACGACCTGCCTTACTAAAGCATTCACGCATTTATAACAAGGTCTTGTTTTCGTATATTATTTTAGGTCAATGACATGTGAATGTAAAAGAATAAGTAGAATAATTTAAGAAGAATTTAGCATTAAATGTGAAGGGCTGTAAATGAATTAGATAAACAAAGACAGAGTCTTATTCATGTTCTTTCATTTTATTGTAACCGTACAAATAAACGAACGCGGTCGCTTAACATACGAATTTTCATGTTGATATTCGTTTATCAAGAAAATAAGAAATAAGGTTGTTCACATCCGTTTATTAAGACAGTAAATGAACATAGAAAAATAAATATAAAATTTACAATACATAATATTATGTTTTATAAGTTGTTGTTTATTTAAGTAAACCAAATTTAAAAGTATATATTTAAAAGATGCGATATGCGAACATAAACTGTGGAAAACTAGAAGGGGGGTTGAATATGTTAATACAAATATCGCTTAAAAACGTTATTTATATTTTACGATCTTTGCTAAGTTTTGTTAACGACAAAGTATAAACTTTAGTTTTTGGTAAAATACAATTTTAGTTTCAAGTCTTGCATAATCTTTGTTTTGCTACATTTTACT
>LBNU01000839.1:98618-126409 GCA_014162995.1 Artemisia annua | reverse complement strand
GCATTAAATGTCACTAATACAAATAATAAAGCATATTATACAAATTTTTAAGCACGAACGGCAATGGGCCAAATGGGCTCGGAGCCCGAACGGACACGAGCTAAACGAAATTTTTGATATCCGATAATTATTGGCAAAAAGAACATAATAAACTAAAATATGTTCACATATTGTACAAACCAAGCAAACTACTAAACAAAAACATAAAATAAATAATAAATAAAATAATACAAACAAAGCAAAATTTCATCAAACTTTTGCCATAAAAAAATAATCAGTAAAGCTATTGCCAAAAAACGTACAAATAAAATAAATTATTAATCGAAAAAATTAAATTACAGGTTGCCCGCAGCTGCATCGCGCGGGGACCCTGCTAGTTGTCATATGAAACATAGATAAAACAATCAAACTTCAGTAATTTCTTTGGATACCGCTACTTTTTATTTTTACTTTATTTTTTCTGGTGATATTGTGTGGATCGATCACGCACATATTCACATGTACAAAAAATATTCTAACACTCATGTTTAGCATTTACTATGAAAACGAGACCATACAAAGGTTATGGTCAAAAGTTATTTAGAATAATGGGATAAAACAGTAGATGGTTACTAACTTACTATATTAAGTTAAAACATACGGAGTATAAATAAAATAAAATAAAATGACATATATATAAAAAAAAATCTAAAAGCGCTGTGTCGGTTCTCTGATTCCCGCTGAAACGGTAAACTTTGTTTATTCATTTCTTCGAGATTACACAAGTATGTTATTTCTTCATCCATTTCCTAAATATATTACAGATTTCTACTATTTCTGTATTTATTCATTAGATAAATATTTAGTAAGCACCTATAAAGATAATGCTAATAACACGAACGAAGAAATCATATAGACGAACATACAATTAACTTATCAACTTGAAAAAAAAAAATGAAAATATTGTGAACGAGATTGCAAAAGTAAGATATGGGAAGAACAAACCTGGATGAATGATATGAGAAGCGAATAAATGGATAGATGAATGAATTTCTTGATTTTTGTATGATCATAAATCGATAAAATGCATGATTTAGAAATTAGAGATATGATATGATGCATAAGAAGTGCACATTTGATTTATAAAGAAGAAATTAGAAAGAGGGAGGATGAGGAATGTGAATTACACCTCACCACCACAAGACAAAAATGGTAGTTTTCAAATACGTGTACGTATGTTTTCTAGATATTTGATTCACATCTCACACTTTTGTAATTTATTTTTAAAAAGGCTGCCTGCCATGTATATCAATCAAGGACGCCTTCATGTTAGAATTGTATATTTAGAGATTATGTGAGAATTCTCTATTTACCCCACAAATACAACCCCATTAACCCCTAGTGCTCAGAGATCGTCATCCAAAAATATTGGGCGAATATCATAAAATAGTGACATGTGTCTCTTATATATGTCCCTACCATGTACTTACATAGTACTAGTTTATACAGATACTTTTTTGGGCGACTAGGCCCACATTTATTGAGTGACTTGTCTTTTTTTGTCTTTTTGTAGAAAAGTTAATAATAGAGTTAATTACTACCTCCATCCCATATTTATCGTCCATCTTTCCTTTTTCGGTTGTCCCAAATTAGTTGTCCCACTTCCATAAATGGATAGGGAATATAAATCAAGTTTACCATATTACCCTTATTTGTAGTTATTATTACAAACTTTAAAGAAGTTGGAAATTAATTGATTAAGGGTAAAACTGTCTTTGTGCAAAAAGTAAGAGAGAGAAAGCTGTAAAGGTGATGCTTTTCTAAAACCGTGTGTTTTTTTGTCTGTGGACAATAATTTTGGAACGGAGGTAGTACATTTTAAGTCCTTGTGGTTTCTTTGGCATTTCATTTTTGGTCACACTCTTTATTTCCCTTTTATATAAAACCACATATTCCAAATCTGAGAAACACAAACCGAAACATATACATATCCATTATCCAAACATAAACAGAAATACACAAACATATACATATCCATTATCCAGACACAAACACAAATCTGACAAACACAAACATATACACAAATCTTTATAGATTTACACAAGTAGCTTAATAGAATTTTCAAACACAACAGATCTCCAGCGAGGCAAAGCAGATTCCGACGGTGCAAAGTAAATTCTGGCGGGAGAAAGCAGATTCCGGCCAAAAGTAAGCAGATTCCGGCGTGAGTAAATGCATAGATCTATTAAAAAAATGAAGATCTTTAAGAAAAACCTATAAAACTAAAAAGAGACATAGATCTATAAATAAATACTTATATCCACAGTATAAAAACATAGATCTGTTAACAATAAAAAAATAAAAAAAAAAGGAAAAAAACCCCTCAAAATATGCAAGTGTTTCTGTATGTCATGGTTCCTGCGTTTTGGTGTCTTTATAGCAACAACCATGGTGACGGTAACAATATACTTCTTTTTGTCAATTTGGGAATCTTTTATGGGTTGTTAAGTATGCTAAATATCTATATTACCTTATAATATATTTAGAACATTTATATTTAGAAGTTTAAAATGTTTAAGATCAAAAGGGTCATGGCATTTCCACACCACCACTTGGACTACTCTAAAATGCAAACAACAGTTTACAATTTCCCATGTTCTCTCTCTCTCTCTCTCTCTCTCTCTCTCTCTCTCTATTTTTTTGGACTGATACACAATGTCTTCCCCAGTTGGTCCTTTTCACAATTTCCCACTTGGACCACTCCATTGTCTTCCCCACCCAAACCCGACCAAACGGACCATCACCGGAGGCATTACCCGAAAAATCAAATACCACCATCATCTTTGCCACTCAACTCCGACCAAAACCCCACTTACCAAAACACCAGAGGAACCGTCACACGCTGACACGTGCCGACGACCACCGCTGACGTGAGAGGCGGCGCAACCACTAGATACCGGAATTTTAATATAATGAAGGTCGCCACACCAATCAGCCATCACTGTTACAGCCACCACCAGTCGTCACCCTACCTACGGCCACCACCAATTTTGAAGAAGAGGGTCAAACCACCACGTCGGTCTAATTAAATACGAGTGGTCAAACCACCACCTCCGACCTAAACCCATCCCACCTTAAACCGCCGCTGCCGCAACCATCACACGTTAACCACCATCGCCACCAGATGACTGTGATATGTGTGTGTTTTTGTTTGACCATGCTGAAAGCTCAATAAAGTAAGATAAGAAGCTATAAGTTCCAAGATGAAGATGGTTAAAAGAAGAAGAAGAAGAAGCAACAAAAAAAAAAAAAAAAACGGTTTAATATATTTAGAAAAAGGGCGGGGTTTTAATGGTAGAAGGAAAAGAGTAAAAAAAATATATACAGTATATACTCGTACAACATAGGGTACAAAAATACTGACAAGTCACATTCTCTACTTATACTGAGTATCAGTCATGTGTTTGAATGTCAAATACATGGTGTGTATATGCCATTAGCTGATCAAAAACATTTCTTTAATAGGAAAGATGCATACACATATAATTAAAAGCCTAGAAATTTAAGTGTATTTAAAAAGTCTTGGTTGTTACAAGTATAGCTTTCAATGCTTGTAATCTTTTAAGAGTTACAAGAAAACAAACATAGTGTACACCATTTTTATGTACATAATTTTCAGACTTACAAGACAAGAAACATAGTGTACATCACTTTAATGCAAATATTAAAAAAATAATAATAAAACACCACATCAATGTTATTTACTGTAGTCAATTAATTAACTGGTCAATATTTTTACTGGTCAACAAATACAATTAATAAAGTTATTAAAACTCCTCTTACATAAGAAATACAAATTATTAGGCATATTGTACAACCAAATTAAATACAATTCCTACATTGAATGTTATTAATACAAATAATAAATCACATTATACAAATATTCCCGAATGAGCAATGGGCCAAATGGGCTTGAGCCCGAATGGTGTGCGGGACAAACAGGCTTGAGCCCGAACAGGCACACGAGCTAAACGAAATTCTTGATATCCGTAAATTTATGTAAAAAAGAACATAATAAACTAAAATACATAATTCACCAAAAATTTTAATTCCAGGGTACCCGCCGTTGCAACGTGCTAGTGTATACAAACATATGGGCTGCTTCTGTTTTTTGTATCTGATGTAGCCATACAAATAGAAGCCAACATTTGCTAGGATCTTGCGTTATTAACCTATGTGTTTAAGATCTTATTGGTTTGTATTTACAAGCCAAGGTTGGGATGGCAATATTGACCAGTTTTGTGGATAAAATGGGCAAGTCAAAAAATTTGGCTTAAAAGAAAATGGGTATATATAATGGATTGAACGTTATTGTCGGCCCGAAAATGAAATACCAATCAAAGCACAAAGACCTAAAATGTAATTAACTTTATTATTAACTTTTTTTACAAAAGGACAAAAAAAAAATAAAATAAAAAAAAAAGTCACTCAAGAAATGTAGGCCCAATCGCTCAAGAAAGTACCTGTATAAACTAGTACTACGTAAGTACATGATAGGGACATATATAAGGACACATGTCACTATTTTATGATATCCGCCCAAGATTTTTAGGCGACCATCTCCCATGGGGTATTTGGAGAAAAAGAAAAATTTTGGGCACTATAGGAGTGAGTGGGGTTGTACTTGTGGGCTAAATAGAGAATTACCCCATTTTTTAAATCGTATGTCAACATGGTCTTAAAAGGCGCGTCATAGCGACGGCAAAGTGCCGCTAAGGCATGAGGCGTGACCTCAACGTTATGAAATAGAACAAGGCGTCGACTATATGCGTGGCGTGAGATAAAGCAGGAAAAAGTGCGATAAGGCGCGCCAAGGCGTAAGGCGTGGCGAGTTTTTTTTTTTTTTTTTTTTTTTTTTTTTTTTTTTTTCAACTCTGATAATATTTTAGAATATTACATGTAAGGATATTTTATTAACCTTATTCAATATGTACAACGGGTTTTGTTAAATTAGTATGGATATACAATATAAATATATAAATATTTTTATATTTTGTGTCGCTTTATACCACGCTTAAAGGTTAAGGCTTGAGGTTTGGTCATGTCGCCACGCCACCCCTCTCGCTATTTATAACCTTGCATGTCAAAGACTAGTGAGTTGTTGCGTTCATTGAACTCGGATCTAAGACGTTAGTAAGATTAGCTACACGCAATTTTGAGAAAATTATACCCGGTAGAGGATGATGGTTAATGAAGAATTAAAGAAAAAATGAAATTCACATGTGATTGTTTACGATAAAAATAATATGTGATTTTTACTGTATATCATATGAGAACCCATGTTTTACATATACCTTTGTATAATTACATGTCCAAAATATTCCACAAGCAGGTAGAGAACATTCGATAAGGAAGAATCACAGAAAAAAGAAAAAAAACAGAATTCACATGTAAATTGTTACAAAAAAATCAAATGCGTGTACTTCACATATAAATAGACACACCTGTAAAAAAAAATCACATTTTATTTTTCTGTAAAATTCATATGTATATTTTAAATTTTTTTCGAGATTTTTTATTCACCAATGTCCTATAATTTATAGATTTTTTTAAAGATTTTTTTAAAAATGTATCAGACATGTGGATAAAAATGTTATCACGCTATTACAAAATATATAATTGTCACATGAACGCTCCTTATCAAGTAAATGAATAGTTTTTCATCCTTTAAATGATACTATTTTTAGATTCATGTGCACGCAAGGGGCTTTAGATTTAATTATTGTCAGATTAAGGGTCCGTTTGGTTCGTAAGTGGGTTTGAATTAGGATTTAGATTTGGTATAGGATTTGGATTTGACGTAGGTTTAGGAGAGAAAAATTATATTTATTTAAGGCTATGTTTGGCACACAAGATTGTTGAGAGATTGTGCTAATTTTTTCAAAAAATAAGCTACTTAAAAAATAATCTTTGTTTGTCAGACATAACTTATAAGAGCTTCTAAAAAAAATTATCTTTCACAATCTCTTAAAACCAAAAGTTACTTCATGTAGTTTATAAAAATAACCTCTTTTTATAATCTCCAGCACCAGCACCATCTCCAGTTCAAGCAACAGTTACTTTCGCCAAACATAAAATATATTTTATAATTAAATTTAACTGAAATATATATAATTTGAATGTTAAAATTACAAAAGAAAATTGAGAAATATAGAGGGGTCCACTGTATAAAGAGAAAAAAATGAAATGGCCCACAAAAATACACAAACTCATCTCCAATCAACCTATATTGATTATTATCACTTTTTGATTCCAACTCCCATTCGTTATTTCAAAAGAATGAACCAAATAAATAATTAAAGTCTTTTCAACACAAAACCAATTCCAAAGTGCCCAACCAAACGGGCCCTAAACTTTGGCTTAAATTTTGTTATATAAATGGTTGTTAAAAGTAAATATAGTAGCATTATCTAATTGATATTTTTGAATATATTGAGTTGACACACATCACAAAGTAAATAGTAAAAGTAAATAGTAAAGATATAGAGATATCATCTTGAACCCGTCATATATAATACATGAACGCATTGTTCATCAGAAACCTGTATGGTCTTAAATCATAAACCAGTCGTTCAATAAATAACGATTAAAAAAGTGGTTACAATATTCAATTTTTACAAACCGAGTTTTTTCCTTCAAATTCTGCCAAGACATAGTCAGCATCTTTAAGTTGTCTTCTTCATTTTGGTTGGCACTCTTCAACCTTCAGGGTCCGATCCAAATACTTGAAAAAGTACACGATAAAATAATCTTTTATCTTAAATGCAAATGTTTGAACTAATTCGCACTATGTAAGCATTGAATTGCAATAAATATATAAAACTTAATATGCATGTTACCAAATGACTTGTAAGTTACCAGATGCCTCTTTTGTTGTCGAGTCAGCAAGACACCTTGATTTGGCTTTCAAACATTTTGAAGCAGTGTTTTAAAAGGTGCGCCAAGGCGCTGCAAAGGCGTTGCCAAGGCGTGAGGTGTGGCCTCGTCGCCACGAAAGGGACCTTGGCGGCTGATCTAGGCGTGGCGCAAAAAGGCATGAAATAAGGCGAGAAAAGGCGCAAAAAGGAGAGCTTTTTGGTAAGGCATGACACAACTTTTTGACATAGTTTTTTTTATTTTTTTATTTTTTATTTTTGGAACCAGCATTTGAAATTTGGGCAATTTGGTATATGGGTCTGGTAATTATATAGTATGTAGTAGTTTAAATGTCTAATATAGTACGAGTAATATGATCTAAAATTATAAATACATAAATCTATAAATATTTTTTTGCCACTTTAGTGACGCCTTAAGAAATGCAAGGTTCCGCCATAGCGCGTAAGGCTTGAGGCACGACAATGCCGCCATGCCACGCCTCACGCCTTTTATAACCTTGCTTTGAAGTTTTCTAATGTGGGCTTTTTACCTCTATATAATTCATATGGTGTTTTTTTCTAGGAATGGTCTAATTAAAATTCTATTCAAAATATATATTGAAGTGTCTACGGCATTGCACCAAAATTTTTAGGGTATAGATTACTCATTTAGTAAAGTACGACTCATTTCTTGTAAATTATGATTTTTCTTTTCTACTACATCATTTGATTGAGGAGTTCTTGGAGCCGAGAAATTGTGACTTATCCTATGTGCGTCATAATAAGCTCCAAATTGCGCCTCATTATCAAATTCTCGACCATGATCCGTTCTTATATAAATAATTGAGCAACCTTGTTGGTTTTGAATTTTCTTACTCAAGATTTTAAATTTTTCAAAAGCTTCATTTTTATTTTTTTAAAATCTTGTCCAAGTATATCTTGAGTAGTCATCCACTATTACCAAAGTATAGAAGTTTCCTCTGTAACTTCTGATAGCGGATGGACAAAAAAAGTTCATGTGTAAAAGTTCTAGACACCTATTAATTGAAACCACGTTTTTAGCCTTATGGCTAGCATGAGTTTGTTTGCTGATTTTACAAGCATCACCAAAATATCGGTCGTATCTAAGTTTGGGAAGGTTTCTAACTAATTCCTTAGAGGCAAGTGACTGAATCAAACGTATGTTCGCGTGTCATAGTCTCCTATGCCATAAAGTTGAGCTATCATTTATAGAGGCTAGGAAAATTTGATCCTTCGGGTCATTTCCTAATTTCATCACATATAACCCGTGCTTCCTAATTCCTTTACTTATAGTTTTACCATCCTTAGTGATTTCACTCTTATGCTCCGAGAATATAACTTTGCACTTAGCATCAAATATTTGTCCTATGCTAAGCAAATTAAAGGCTAAGTTATCAACATGTACCACATCATTTATAGTGAGTGAGTCGTTAGAGACCGTACCTTTTTCCAATGATTTTTCCTTTAAGGTTGTTAGCAAAAGTGATGTTACCTCTGTCGAATGCCTTCCCATCATATGTTTGGAGCAACCACTATAGTTTACCAATTTATTTGGCTCCAAATCAAACTTTAAGCATCCCTAGTTAAATGACACAAAATCTCAAACGTTTGGTCCCCATTGTCTCATGGGTCCATATCTGTTAGTGTAAAAAATTATAGCCATTTGAGGTGTTTGTTGTATGTAAGTAAATGGTGAGCAAACTCCCCAAGGCATGAAATGTTGTTGGTCACAAATGTTACAAGACATAAGATAGAAGTGTTGTATGTTGGAATATTTTGTCTTCTCCTAGGTTGAGGTGGTTTTTAACTAGGTTGAGAATTGGTAATTCTTCTAGGTGGAGGTGTTGTTGGTCTAGACTCATTAATGGTTGTGTTGATTTATTTTTGTTAGTTGACATTTTCTTACTAACTGATGCGCGTGATGTGTCGTTGCGGTTTAGTAGTATTAATGCCTACTCAAGTTTTAAATTTATATTTAGCCGACTTATCAATAACACACACACTTAACGAGCAGTGTACCCGGTCAGTTTGTATATAATGGTAAGTAGAGTTTCGATCACTAAGAGTGGAACGTATTATCTTGTTATCCTAATCAGTATTTTAATATCATAAGTTAGTTTTACAGCCTAATCTAACGCAAGGGGGTTCAGCCTGAGAGACTGGCACAATTTGGTTATTTATTAAACAATAAATTAAACTAATGAGAACGAATCAACGAATAGCATACATGTACACAGATAGATAATAGAAACTATCAGAAGACCTGTCCTGATAATTAAGTAGCTTGTCACTTGTTTTATTGCTAGTTTTATATGAAGTGTATATTAATTAAACCTTTCTCATTGGTTTCATTCTATCGGCGAGTAAACCCTTAATGATTACTTATGACTATCCTATTTATCCAAAGACGTCAAATTAAATAGGTGAGGAAGGGGTATGGCAGCCCATGCAGTGCTCAGTTAGACACATAGGTTATCAAAGCACTAATATAAATTCACCAAAGACATCAAACATATAAACTTTAATTGATGGGAAAGCAATTTTAAGGCGGGCATATGATTTTCCGCAATCACATACTACCGGCCATCAATCCTGATGAATTAAAGTGTACTATTACAATAAAACAAAACTACTTAATGAATTGAATACATGCAGGACCTTCTTACAGCTCTAGTATCTTCGTTTGGGGTGTGTCTTGTGTTGCTTGTTCGTCTGAATTCCGCTCCCTAGGGTTATGTTGCACATAAAATTCGTCTAGGTCTTGGGGTATTTATAGTTTCTGTCTTAGGGTACGATGCGGCGCATGTAATGAGCAGATGTGGCGCATGTATTTAACTTCGCGTGGGGTCCAAGATTAATATATTTTGGGATATTAGTACACCGCCTTTAGATGCGGCGTAACTTGAATCTTTATGCGGCGTATGTCCTTCAGTATCTTGGATTTTATCTGGTGAAGACTCGATAGTGATACACCGTATGTCAGAAGTATAATGCGGCGTATCTGGAGTAGAACAAGCTTGATCTTCTTCGTTGACCAAAGTTTCATAAGCGGCGCATGGTAGAATTCCATGCGGCACATTCTTCAAAGTCAGGCAATGGTATTCGAATTCATCTAAGTATGATATTGCGGCGTATCTGTTGAGTGATATACGGCGCATCTTCTGGATTTCAGTAGACTTTTGACATCGTGCTCGGTTTGCTCCATAACTAGTCCAAAATAGCCAAGTTTCACCTATTACCTATTTTTACCTGAGAATCACTAAAGTAAACATTAAAGCACCGATTCTCATAAATAATGTAATAAAACAAGTCAAATAAATAGGATAAATGATGATAATAATATGTACTTATTTGAGTTCATCACTAACTATAACAAAATCGGTTCTAGATGAAGTGGTTTGTTTTGGAATTTTCGTTTCTCCACTAGCCTTAGACTATTAGATCATAACTAATCTCATATTTTGGTTTAAGTGAGTCACGACGCATATTAAATAGTTATGTTGTACTTTAGCACTTTGGCGGATCGAGGATCCGTATAATACGGATCCGTACATTGAAATTGTGGATCTGCAGGGTGCCAAAAGGCCAGAACTTGATTTTACAAGTTTTACACTCTTGGTTCCACTTGTGGACGCTTCATTTACGTTAAACCTTAATCCTACTTTTTCATTAGGATTCTTACCTTTGTTTATTATATTCTTTAACGTATGTGTACTCTTTACGAATTACACAAATTTAGATGCGTCATTTTTGAGTTTAGCTTGTGTTTCCATTAGTTTTAGGTTCTCTAATTGTAAAACTTGACATGACTCACATTCTATAGCTTTATTCCTTTCTAGTGTTTTTATTTTCTCTTGTAATTCAATTATCTTGTTTTCTAGCCATTTTCTAATGACTTTCATACCATTGTTTGTAAGTATGATCATCCATAGAGGATGCTTCATCACTATAGTAAGATAGATCGGAACATATGTAGAACACTAGATAACATCACAAACACGTCCTCACATGTGGTTATGGTTCGTTACATAGAAGAAAGAAGAGAAGAAATGTAGAGAGAGAAAGTTAGAGAGAGAAAGAGATGAAGCCTTAGAGAGAAAACCAAAAAAAAGAAAATGAGATTATGAGAGAAGGCTTACTCTCTCCAAGGATGGAGAGGTGATGAGACGAAAAGTGTTACGCTTTTAGGGGGTCATTTAAGCCCTAATTCGTATAAATGTGATCAAATATTGCCCTAAATCATTCCTTTTGTCATTTTAGGCACTTTTGAGAAGAATTCTGGAAAACATGCATATTTGGACGTTTTTGGAGCATAAAAGTGAAGAAAATGGCAAAGTCTCAAAAGATGGAGAAATTACAACCTGACGGCGTCGGAGTCACAAGGTGACGCCGTCAGCAAGCCTTGACAAAGGAGTGGAAACCAATTATCAAATGACGGGCCAGAAAGATTTTGAGAATTAACACCTGACGCCGTCAGGTGTTAGAAGTTGTAGGCCATCAGGTTATAACTTAAAGAGTGACGGGCCAGAGGAGATTATAAGGTGACGGCGTCAGAAGTGGATCTAGGCCATCCGAGAAACCTAATGGCGGCGAGCTGACGGCGTCAGCCCTTATAACCTGACGCCGTCAGAATGTAAAATCTATATATAGTTTTCTAATTTTCATTCATTAGGTGTGGAACTTTGTGGAGAACTTTTGGCACCAAACCCTAGATGATTTTTCTATACTTTTTAGGGTTTCCAACCCTTGGAACCCTCATGCTTAATTAAAGATAAGTCTTCACTTTAATTCAATCAATATGTCTATGTGTTGGTTGTCTATCTCTTTTGCTTGTCTTTTAATTAACATGCTCGGCTAAATTCTCTAATGTTTGCTTAGATCTAATGAAACCTAACTATTAATTATTGGTTGATTGGTGTGTGTTGTTGTTTGTTGGGATGATTGTTCCATCAATGTTAGGCTCAAGAAAACTGGCCAACCTCCTTTATGGTAACGTGCTTGAACGTCTTGGGAAACATGTAGCCAAGGCATACTAGGCTATTAAGGTAG
Organism: Artemisia annua; assembly: GCA_014162995.1. Taxonomy (NCBI): domain Eukaryota; kingdom Viridiplantae; phylum Streptophyta; class Magnoliopsida; order Asterales; family Asteraceae; genus Artemisia; species Artemisia annua. The sequence continues at coordinate 114,446 of LBNU01000839.1, read as the reverse complement.
TATTTAACGCATGAGCCACTGTTTACAATCCCTATGGTTGTGCCGTGCATGGCATAGGAGGAGATAAGAGCTCATAGAATTGGAGAGATATGTATGCCACTCCATGAGTTATTAGGAATACACCCTTCATCCACACAAGTAACATACATATCAATTACATGGTAAAAGATAGTTAGGGAGTAATGGAGTCTAAGTAAACACAATTTTCTCCATATTGTTTTCACAACCACAATAGTTTTAGATATTTTATTTTCATTTGCAATTGTAGTAATTTTGGGTTAGTTGACTAGCAACTAATTCCGCCCACTCCCTAAAAACCGAGATTTTATTAGGCCTATTAGAGTAGTTTTTCTATCCTAACGAACACTATTCCCTGTGAGAGAACGATCAATCCCCCGTACTTACCACTTCACTATACTACATCGGTCAGGTACACTGCCTGGTGGGGTTGTAAGCCTTTTGAGATCCCTCGAGACGTAAAACCTGTTGTAAGGTCACAAAACCACGCATCAAGTTTTTGGCGCCACTGCCGGGGAATAGTTATTGTTTAGGTAGAAAATTTTATTTTATTAGGTCTACTCACTAGATTCCTTTCTAGTGAGATTTTTATTTTATTTTTCTAGGATTTTCTTTAGTCTATCTTCTTCTTCGTGTTTTTGTTCGTAACCATTGCCATCCGCCATCATGGAAGGTGGTGATATCCTTGATCCCAACAACCCACTTCAACCAAACCACCCACCACAACCAAACCAACCTCCTAGACCCCGTACCTTAGGAGAGTATTCCCGACCTAGCCACCTTGGCTATCGCAACACCATTGAGCTCACTCAAGGAGCCAATGTCACTCCCTTGCGATCCGACACCATCCGGTTGGTGCAAAGCGGATGCGCATTCCATGGACTTCGTTCCGAAGATCCAAACCAACATCTCAAGGATTTCCTCAAAATCGTAGATTCCATAGACCTTGATGTTGCAACTCGAGAGACGACCCGATTGCGTCTCTTCCAATTCTCTCTACGGGACCAAGCTAGTCAATGGCTTGAGCGACTTCCCGCAGGATCCATCACCTCTTGGGACGATCTCACAACTCGTTTCCTTGCTCAATTTTTCCCACCGGGGAGAACTACCAAGCTAAGGAATGATATCTTGGCGTTCCAACAACGCCAAGGCGAAACCCTCTACGAGGCATGGACTCGATTCAAGGACTTACTCCAAAAAGTCCCTCATCATGGCATAGACCTTTGGCTCCAAGTCCAAATCTTCTATGACCACATCAATCTCCACACGAGGCAAACCATTGACCAAGCGGCCGGTGGCAAGCTACGTGATCTAAGTGCGGAACAATCATGGGATCTCCTAGAAGATCTTGCTCTATATGACAACGAAAGTTGGAATGATCCCCGTGATTTGAATAAAACGGTCAAGGCAATATCTTTGCCTTCGAATAATTCAAGCACTTCCGACCGTAGGATCATAGAACTTGAAGACCAAGTCAAGTTTCTCATGAAATCCTACGAAGCTCCTAAACCTTCAAGCCAAGTGAACAAAATCACTTCTTCGTGCGAATTATGTAGTGGTCCCCACGACACTCGTGATTGCATGGAACTCCCCGAACAAGCTTTTGCGGACTACGCATCCACGCGTACCGACGGAGCGGGAGACAAGTGGTACACTTTCAAACCCGAGCCAAACCCTTACGGAGATTCATACAACCCCTCATGGAAAAATCACCCCAACCTTAGGTGGAAGTCAAACCAAAACGCGCCCCAAAACAATTCTTCCAACCCACCTAATCGGTTTCAACCCAACGGTCCCTCCTCAAACCGTACCTTCAACAACAATCCTTCCAACAACTATGGTAGTACCAATAATTTTGAAGGATTGATGTCGAATTTTATGGCATCTCAAGAAGCTCGTATAGCTAAATTCACATCCGAATTTAATCAACAACAAGTAGAGATGACCAACAAGATTGACAACTTGTTGAGGGCTCTCAATAACCAAGTGCTATCACCTCCACATAAGGACGCTAGGAACACTAATAGCGGACCCCAAGTCAAAGACCCTTCTTCATCCAAACATGTCCACTTCGTCAACGTTGTAACCATTAGACCAATTGATAGGAGTAAGGATGATAATGAATCAAAGGATGATGTTATGGAAATAGAGGTTGATAGGAAGATAGAAGAAGTAGTAGAAGAGGAAGACTTCTTCAATAAATTACCAACTAAGGAAGAACGGGCATACCATAAGGATCTATTCGATGACCCTGAGACACCATACTTCCTAGGTAATCAAATCTTCAAACTAGGCGATCCTTCTAATCTCAACATACCATGCAACATCGGACACTTGCATGTGTGGAAAGCTTACATCGACCCTAAATCGCCCATTAACATCATGACTAGAGCCCAATACAACTTAATAATGAAAAACCAACTTGGGTATAGGATATTCCCCGATAAAGGATGGATTAGTAACTTCATGGGAAGAGTTAAGGATTACCGGTATATGTAGGGAACTTCACCTACCTTACCGAATTTGTGATTGTAGCTCGTAGTTGTTGATTCTTCATGGATAAATGACTCAAGATGACTTCCTTGATGTATATGATGATCTTTTGACTTTGCTCTTCGCTATTCATCCATATAATTAGCTTCAAGTCATCTTTGAGTGTATGTGTCTCTTTGTGATGTTGTGATTGTCTTTGTGTTGTCATGCTTACACTTTTCTGGATCATGATCTTCTGCATCAGAGTTGTAAAAGCATAGTCGAAGCCCATTCTTTGATCATGATATCTTGAGTTATGATGTTGAAGTGTACGCATGAGATGATGAATCTGCATCTTTTCAGCAATCGGCATCAATCGTCAACTTCTTTGTCTTTGGTGTGATTACGCCTTTCCAACATGCCCATACATCTTTTTTGAGTAGATCTTCACAGTTGAAAAGCTCTGACGACTCCTTGTAAATGTTGGTATGAGCATGTGGAACTAAAGTGATGATGGTGATCAAGGTAAGTATGGTATGTTGAGCTGCATAAAACTTGATTAGTAATAAACATACCGGCACTTACAAGTTCGAATTTCGAGATCGTCAACAGCATAGTGTGAAGACTTTCTCTAATCCTTAACAAGGCCGTTCCTAATCGGATGCCCCCGAAAGGGCTTACACTGACATACCGAAGTACACCAACGATTAGGTGAGTCGCTGGAGATCACCCCACGACTGTAGACCTTTTGGAACACCACCGTACACACTAAGCGTAACCCACAAGTGATTACCGAAGTGACCTGCTGTCAGGGCTGTTTGATGTTTACCCTGGCAGGAGTTTCCACTCAATCATTGGGAAATACATGAGTAGGACTCAAAATATTACAACTGGTGTCCTTAATGTTGAACCACCAGTGTATAAATATCAAGTGTTCCTATGAGATCTTTGATGCATCTCTTGGTTCTAGACTCGATAAGTGCACATTTGGTTATCCTATTCGGAGACTAGCTAGGGAGGGGTCTCCTGTTTCAATATCAACTAGCTCTAAGAGACAAGTCGATAGTTTACACTGGTTCCCCGTGAGAATGAAACAAGCTCTTTGAAGAGAAATTGAGTGGCTGGAAGGTTTAGTGCATTGCGTCACTGGGTCCATGAATTCTTTATCTTCAATACCGATGTTACCTTAGTAACAATCAGTAGCATATGAATTGAACCCGGTTTCTGCCCTAAGGTCGAATAATTGGAGGGCTATATCTTTTCACCCTTTCTCATTTCATTTCTTTTTAATTCTTCAACCCCTTCAGTGCTTACCGAGACTTCATTACTAGAACCTTGTTGGGTTTGTTCCAGTCCTAGCTCAGTCTCAGTCGGCAGTTTTCCCTTTCTCACTTTTCTCCTTTTTTCAATCATTCCTAAAGACTTCTAATCTATCTATTGGATTGTCCCTGGGAAGATCCCTCCGGTTCTGGTGGATCATGGGAGCATATACCTAACCTTACCATCCTTAAATGCATTTAAAGTAAATTGGTCGGTCTTTTGGTATCTTTCCACAATCGCCATATAACCAAATCATTGAAAATTCTCTCAACGTGTTTATGATAAAGAAACGCATTTTGTTAACACTTTGAGAGTTTTATCATTTTTCAATAGTTCCCCCTTAAAATGTGCCTATAGGAGGTAGAAAGAAATTAGCTTATGTCGGGGTGAGTTGCACTTTTTTGAATTGATCTACTCTTAATAGACATATATCCTAGGGACACGTTTACGTTGCTTAGTTAAAAGGATCCATTATCAGCTTTTAGGTGATAACTAGCCCTAATAACTAACTTGATGTTGTTAACATTCCTTGAAAAGGAAGTTAGACCCGTCAAAGTATACATCTAATAAGAGCTTCTCGAAACGGTACTTTTCTACTTGGATAAATCCTTTCGAATTCTAATGTTTGTGTTTCGTCAATTCATGAGTCAAATCTTAGTCATCATCATTTCACGGTTTCTACTTGATTTTGTAAAATCCCGCGAACGACTCTTAGCCACTTGCGCCCCCTCAATATGTGCACATTGATTGAATCAATCTTGAAAGTTTTTAAAACTTTAGCACATACGGGTGAGCTTTTTTAAAACTTTAGCACATACGGGTGAGCTTTCATTCGAGATCATTTATTCATCATTTTTCATCACTTGCTCCCCTTTAGTATGTGCTTTGATTATAATTTAAAATCTTTAAAATTTTAGCACATACGGGAGCGTTCTTTTGAGTCCAAAAACATCTTTTTAAGTCCAAAAACATCACTTTTAAATCAGTTTTATATTTAAATCACATTCTCTCCCCGGATCATAAAATTTTAAATCTTTTGAGATTTTGTGATCCCAATTGATTTAAATGATTTTTCGAAAAAGCTTTGGAGAGAAATGTGATAAGATTTTAAACTTTTACTGATTTTGAGACACTTTTCGGTTTTTCACTGTTGCTGGTGCACAAAGTTTTTAACGGTGCAGAAATTTTGAGCAAATACGCTCCCCCTCAATTAAGGACCCGTTTTCAATTTTAACGTTTAATAGCCATTAATGTGAGTGGTAACGTATTCGAGAAAATTTAAGACCGATGGCCACCTTGTACACCACAAAATCTCTTTTGAAGAATATTAGAAGAAAGAGATTTTGGGAAAAGAGGACTTCTCTTCTTTTACTAGAAATGTTGCACTGAAGCGTACAACTTTTCGGATAATCCGCACACAGTGAAAACATGGTAACGTGTTTTTCACGAATTTTTGAAAACCGGGTTGCTATCTGAGTAATAGCAAACCATAATTTAAGCGCGGGTTGCAGTATGAAGTAACTGCAAGCCATAATTTAAGCGCGGGTTGCAGTCTGAAATAACTGCAAGCCATAATTTAAGCGCGGGTTACAGTCTGAAATAACTGCAAGCCATATAGGCATGTTTTGAAAACATTTTGAATTTCTGACGATGCCAGAAGACATGCCTAAGAAACAAACTATTTTTGGTATTTTTNATATATATATATATAAGGATATGTGAAGTGAATCAGTTACTCCTCATTATCTTCCAGAAGACTTTTGAGTGACTCAGGAGAAATGCTCTTCATTCCAAGACGTGGGAGAATGAATTGAAACCGTTCTCTAGAAAGTGCCATTGTGAAGATATCAGCCAGCTAAAATTCCGTTCTCACAAAGTAGAGTTCCACAATTCCTTTTTCCACTTGTTCTCTGATGAAATGATATCGAATACCAATGTGCTTTGATCTTGAGTGCTGGACGTTGTTGCAGTAAAGAGCAATGGCACTCTTGTTATCACAGTACATCGGAACCTTGTTGTATACAAAGCCATAGTCTGATAATTGAGACCTCATCCAAATAATTTGAGCACAGCAAGAAGACATGGCAATGTATTCAGCCTCTGTGGAGGAGATCGACGTACTCATTTGCTTCTTTGATGACCAACTAACCAGTTTATCTCCTAGAAATTGAGCACCTCCCGAGGTACTTCAACGAGTATCTTGATACCCCGCATGATCAGCATCAGAGTAGGCAGTGAGAGCCATTGCAGTGTCTTTAGGATACCAAAGGCCCATGTGAATTGTTCATTGTAGATACTTGAAGACTCTTTTGACTGCTTCTAAGTGCTTCTTAGTAGGTCTGGATTGATAACGAGCACACATGCAAACAGCAAATAAGAGATCTGGTCTGCTGGCTGTGAGATACATCAATGATCCGATCATGCTTTGGTATTTGGTTTGGTCGACAAGTGCTCCTTCAACATCCTCATCCAGCTTAGTTCTCTCAACCATTGGAGTATCAACAGATTCGCATGATTCAAATCCAAATTTCTTTAGTATTTCACTGGCATACTTGGATGGATTGATGAAGATACCGCGTGGGTTTTGAGAAATCTGAAGCCCCAAGAAGAAAGACATTTGTCCCATCATGGACATTTGGAATTCAGTACTCATTTCTTGTGCAAACCTATCACATTCTAGTGGATCGGCAGATGCGTAGATAATGTCATCCACATAAATCTGAACGTGGAGACGATGCTCTCCCAACTTTCTAGTGAACAAGGTAGGATCGACAACACCCTTGGTGAATTGGTTGGCTAGAAGAAATTTGGACAGTGTATCATACCATGCTCTGGGTGCTTGTTTAAGACCATATAGGGCCTTCTTCAAGCGGTAGACATGATTAGGACGTTCAGGATCAACAAACCCCTCTGGTTGACTTACGTATACAACTTCCTTTAAGTGTCCATTGAGAAAGGCAGTCTTCACATCCATTTGGTATACAACCATGTTCTGACTGGCTGCATTGGCAAGGAAGATTCTGATGGCTTCAATTCTGGCAACTGGTGCGAATGATTCCTCAAAATCGATGCCTTCTTCTTTTCTGTACCCTTTGGCCACAAGTCGAGCTTTGTTCTTTAACACTTCACCATATTCATCAAGCTTCACTTTGAAGATCCATTTGAGGGCGATAATCATTGCACAGTCAGGAGGGGGCACTAATTCCCAAACATCTAGTCTGTCAAATTCATGGATTTCATCCTACATTGCAGTGAACCAGGACATTTTTGTCAACGCTTCTTTATAATCCTTTGGTTCGACTTTAGACAGTACGTTGCTAACGAAACACCATAAAGCATCTGTGGCAAGTTGTCGTCGTGTAGATACCGGCCTAGATGGGTTACCAATGATGTTGTCAATCGGGTGATTGTTTGTCCATTTCTTGATATGCTCATGAAGTTGATGACTGGGAATTGAAGTAGCAGTGTTGGAATCTTCTGAGGAGGTTGCCAAAGTAGATGGTTCAGGAGCAAATATGTTGACAAACAGTTCATCAGGTGGTTGAGTAAAAGGATTCACTTCAAAGGTGTTATTAGATGCTTCTTCTTGAGGAATTGAAGAGTGTTGATCAGTGTGATTGGTATGACTAGATGATGGAGCATTCTGACTAAGAGAGATGGAGGCGGAAGGCCCGTTTGTGGGTTGAGGTTCATCATTAGCAGCAGCCTCAGGACCTATGACTTGTTGTTCAGGTTCGACTCTCTGTTGAGGCTCAAAATACTCATCATACATTGAATCAAACAATTTCTTCAAGTCCTCACTGGTAGGTGGCACAGAAGGAGCATCTGAGGTGGAAGAATTTACAAGTCCTGAACTAAAGGGTCCAGGAGTCCAAAGATTAGATGCGGGTCCTGAACTGGAGTATTCAGGAACCGTTTGCTCGGTCAGCTCATCAAACGTGACATGGATGGTTTCCATGATTTGTTGGGTCCTTTTGTTGTAGATTCGATAACCCTTCTTGTTTGGTGCATACCCAACAAAAATTCCAATATTAGCTTTTGCTTTTAGCTTTCCCAAATCTTCGCTATCATTGTTTGGGTAACATAATGCACCAAAAACACGAAGGAAAGAGAGGTCGGGTTTTCTTTCATGCACTAGCTCATAAGGAGTTTTGCAGTAAAGAGGATGTATTAGTGATCTGTTCTGAGTGTAACAAGCAGTTGCAATTGCCTCTCCCCAGAGAAACATAGGAGCTTTGGAGAAGATCAACATAGTTCGTGCTGCCTCTACAAGTGTACGGTTTCGTCTTTCAACGACTCCATTCTGCTAAGGTGTTCGAGGTATACTCCTTTGATGACTAATTCCCATATCTTCATAAAACTGAGTAAGTTGCTGATTGACAAACTCCGTTCCATTATCTGTGCGGACGAATCTGACAGTTTTGTTGAGTCCAACTTGCAGCTGCTTGATTAGTTTGATGATGACTTCAGGTGTTTCATCCTTGGATCTGAGGAATTTGACCCATGTGAAACGAGAGTAGTCATCAACAATCACTAACACATATCTCTTTCCAAATATGTTTTGCACTCTCATGGGACCACAAAGGTCCATGTGAAGGGTATGAAGAACTTCCATAATGGTGTTGATGGTTTTGGGTTTGTGAGTATGCTTCTTGCTTTTACCAAGCTGACAAGCGGAACAAAGATGATCTTTTTCATACTTCAGCCTGGGCATGCCTCGAACAAGATCTTTACGAGTAAGTTCATTGATGGTACCGAAGTTCAAATGGTTCAAACGACGATGCCACAACCAAGACTTGTTCTTGGAAGCTTTAGATAGTAGACAGATTGGAGATGATTGCATCATGTCTTCAATGGATATAGTGTAGAGGTTTGTGCCACGTCTGCCTTTCAGGAGATCCATACCATCCAATCTTCTAACAAAACACATGTGTTTTCTGAAGGCAACTTCTAGATCTGAGTCACAAAATTGACCTACGGAGAATAGATTGTGCCCAAGACCTTCTACATAATATACCCGAGAGATATCGCTATCACCAACCACATAATCTCCATAACCCATTATTGCACCAAAATGATCATTCCCGAATCTAACAGTCCCAATAAACTTTTTCACGAAATTTCTGAGCCGCGAGCGATCCCCCATCATATGTTTTGAGCAGCCTGAGTCCAAATACCACAGGGCGATTTGTACGACCTGCATTTGAAATCAGACAGATATGGATAACGGACAAACTTGGATCCCCAACCATAAGTGGGGTCCGATTGGTTAGCACATACATTGTTAATTGCAACAGGATAGGATGAATTACTAGTATCCTTAGTCATAACATGACATGCTGGGGAACTAGACTTATGGTTAGCGCATTGGGTTCCTATAGGAAAGGTTCTACCAGACTTCTTCCAAGTCCTAATGTTGGCAAACTTAGGATTAGACTGTTTGGCAAAGAGGTGTTGACTTCCTAATGACACTATTCTTCCAGTGGGTCTCCAGTGATAGCCAACATTAGTAAACTTCCTTCCTGTTGCTTTCCAAACATGTTTTACACGATTATAATAAACATCATGACAACCAGGGGATACTTTAGATGCATACAAACATGTCTTAACACACACATCGTGATTACCAGAATTTAAATAGTTATTACAAATCTCACAACTGGTTTTAGAATTCGAATTAATTACAGTACACCTAGAGAAAATACTAGAATCAACACGATTCACAACATTCAGATCAGTCTTATTGTTCCTAATGTGGTCTTCTACTTTCTTTCCTTGAGCACTTTTAGCTGGCGAAATCTTATCATTCCTTGTATTGCAACTAGGCTTTGACCCGCTAGCGTTAGTGACCACTTTTACTCCTATAGAATTAATGATGGGAACATTAGAACGAGAAACTGCTGTTCGATTTCTGGAATTAGAAGTGTTATTTTTTGGTGATGTTATGGGTACTTTAAAGGTAACATGCTTGTTCTTAACCTTAGAGGAAAAATCATTAGTCTTATCATGCATGCAGACAGCTTTAGGACATGTACCAATGGCATAATCTAAGAGCTCATAAGATCTGTTGGTGAGATAATACACATCACGGATGCCAATGTCCATAGGACTAACCATTCTAACCTCTTCAATAGTCTCGCAAAGGATATCTAGGCAATCCTTAAGATACCTAAGGTACTCACTATGAACAAACGCATTATTCCTAATGGGAAGAGGAATATTAATGGCATCAACGTCAGTTCTTTTTGTTTTAGCTGCTTTGGTGAGACTGCAATCACATGCAGTGACTGGCATTTTCCCTTTCACCTGAGTCTTTAGATTCTCATTTTCTTTAAGCAAAGAAGTTATCTTTTCATTGTTTTTATCATGTGTGACCTTCATCGAATCATGTAACTCTTTGTAATGTTGTTTGATCTTAGAGTTTTCAGCTTGAAAACAATCATTTTCGTATTTCAAGTCGTTAATGACATTTTGAAGTTGAAGATATTGAGAGTCTAAACACGGAGGTTTCTGGGCATCAATCGCATCACATTTATTATCAATCACATCACATTTTTCGTCTTAAATTTTGCAATTTTAAGCTTCAGTTTCCGAATCGTGTTAGTGTGAGCTTGAATTCTTTCATCCCGTTTGGCTAATTCAAGATACGCCTCAAATTCAGGAGCATCCGAAGATGTCTTGGCATTTGATTTTTTAATTCTTTCTTCTAGATGTTGGTATCTTAATTGCAAGTTAAGATTATCAACCTCTAGTTTTGAAAATTGCTTGACCATGTTATCATGATCATCTTTTTGAATTTTTTCACGCAACTTTAAATTCTCCCCCTCAAGCTCAACAACACGATTCTGGAAAACTTTTAATGTAACAGACATTTCATGAAATTGGGAAGCAGTTAAAGAAGAATCAGTAGCAGTATAAAACACATCTTGAGCAACACACATAGCAATCAAATTATCATTCATGATGAGAGTATTCTTCCTTGCAATTTCACTATGTTGAAGATCTATTACAGTTTGTTTTCCTTCAAGTTCCTGGTTTTTAAACACCTCTTTCATTTCATTGATCTCTAGTTTAAGAGACGTTTCCATGTGTTCAAAATGGTTTTTGATTTGTTTAAAAAACGGAATGACTTCTGTGAGATAGCATTCTTTTGTAACTTCAAAACCCCTTTCCCCCTCAGTAATTCCCGTTGGAGTAATCCTCTTTTTACATGTTTTGTCAAAATCCGCAAACATTTGATACAGTACATACATGCTAATAAGAGTTTTGCATTGAGTGGGAAGTGCTATCTGAACTAGGTTCATGGGTGTATTAGGAGGATACACCGTTGGCTTAGCAAACTTAAGGGGAGTGGTAGCCATAAGAAGTTCAGCTTTCATTTTTTCCACATCTAAGGCCCAAAAAATCTGTTCAGGGGTTAACCTAGTTTGGGGCACAAAGACAGTCAATCGGTTCTGCTCATAGTAGTTATGGGGCTTGATATTAACACGCTTTGCAATGCACATGGGATCCTTCATCTTATCCTCAAGTCTTTTCCTATTTTCAGTTTCACTTACATCAATCTCTTCTGTATCACGCACATCAGGGGGATCATGATTGGGTTTAAGCATCACATTGAAGTCATATAAGGCAGGTTGAGAGGCACTAACGCTCCTAAGATAATTAGTTTTAGGCACTCTTGTCTCTTTATCACTATGTTTATCACGAAGCTTAATGTGCTTTTGTATCATTTGAGCAGTTTGAATGGTTTGGCCTTGTGTGTACAATTTGTTTTCAATATATATGTACACATTTGCCAATTCATTTTCTGTTCACGTTCGGTTAACTCAAATTTTGCACGTTGTTTATACATATTCACCTGATCTTTAAGAATATTAATCCTAGTGGTTAAGGTGTCATCAGGTATAACAGCAGTATATTCAACATATTCACAAGAATCATTATTAACGGAAGATTCATCACTTGGTAAAGCAGTGTCGACACTTTGTTTCAAGTATTGCTCATATGGGACAATATTGCTATTACCCATATCAGCAGAATTTGAATCAATAGTGTCTGTGTGTTTTACTTCGTTATAAGTCCTTTGTTGTGCATCACATCGTCAACATGTGTATCTTCAGATGCTCTACTAGATTCATCAGACTCTTTATTGTTATCCATATGTTGTTGTTTTGAGAGAACATAAGTGTTTTTCAAACCAACATCATCTGGCGTGACAATACTAGTTTGATGAACACTTTTTTCATATGTGTCATATAATTTGAGTACCTCAGAGATGATGGATGATTTCGATGATCCTGATTGATTTGCCGATGTGACTGCAGAAGTAAGCTTGGCCATAAAGATGGTTGGTGCAGTAGGTTCATCATCAACATCAGAATCAAATGCATCACAATCTTCAGCCTGGAAGATGTTCGGGTCATTTAGAGCAAGATCCTGGACTGGTTGATCATCCACATCAGCATCAAAGGAGTTTCCTTCATCACCAGCAAGAAAGAGCAGCTGTTCCTCATCCAATTTAACTCCATTCTCTTGTGCTTGCATCAACAGCATCTTATCTTTGAAGTAGTCGGAGTTCTGAGGACGTTTTGGTTCAGTGCAGTTTCTTGCAATATGACCTAGCCCACGACAATTGTAACACTTGATTTGCCTTCCTTGTCCTTGATTACCATTTCCTATTCTGTTCTGAGCATTTCCTCGGACATTTTGTCTTCCTTGAACCACAACACGCCCATCTTCCACAACAGCAAGATTACGTGGATTATTAGATGAGGTTCTGAGTTGGTTGTTGGTTTGAGGAAGAGTACTTCTGAAGTGTTGAACCAGCAGTGAGACTTGATTGGAGAGATTATCAATTCTCTTGTCCATATAAGCATTCCCAGATTCTTGTGGATTAGTCTTGACACTTGCTGATTGCATGGGAGTTTTACCAAAAGAAGACTGATTCTGGGTTGCTTGAGCCGAGGCTGGGTGATTGACTAATTCAGCTGTGAATTGTTGAAGTCCATGAGCACTGGAAATTAGAGCAAGAGGGTCATTTGAGGGGTGAAACTTCTCTCTTAGCTGACGATCATACATAGCATGTTTCTCATGTTGTTGGAGATAAGCATAGAGCTATTCATAATTAGTGTTTCTGAGTCCTTTGTTAAGTTTCACAGCTGTGACAAACCGATCCCATTTGGAGACATGTTGTTGACAAACTTTGAGTTGAGTTGGATGTTGGGCATTGTCATTTTGATAATTCTCATGTCATTCACAAGCTTGTGGAATCTGACATAGTAATCATTGATGCTTTCACCAGGGTTCATCTTAAAGTGCTCGAATTCATCGTACAATTGTGACTCACGATCTTCCTTTGTTAGTTCTGAACCAGCAAGCAACATTTTAACATTGTCCCAAACAGCTTTGGCCTCAGTGTTGAAGTTAATCATTTTGTAGATGTCCTTAGGTAGCCCTTGTACCACAATGTTTGAAGCACGAATGTCAGCATCATATCGTTTCTTTTCCGCTTCATTCAGATCATTGTACGTACGAGGTCTGTCAATTCCTAAGGTGACTGTCCCATCATCACCAGTGGAGATAACATCTCTAGTAGTACCCATTTGGAACGGCCCTTCATCAATTGATCTCAGAATGTTCTCCCCATTTATTGCCTTGACAATACAAACAAATTCTTTGTGACCAAGACTCATAGTCAGTTCTTTCTAGCATTGGAGGTCGAGTGTCAGACCCAGCAGCTTGGATATCATCAATAGATGTTACAGTAGTCATGATGACAAGGTCTTAGACGGGATTTTACAACACACGTGACTTAAACCGAGAAATCGATTCTTTCCCGGGATTTTACTGAAGTCAACCAGGAAAACCGCTAAGATAAGTAAACCGCTGGTACAATAACCGCTGACAAGTAACCGCTAACCGCTGTCAAGTAACCGCTGAAAGAAAACCGCTGATGTAATAACCGCTGAAACTTAACCGCTGGAATAGTAACCGCTGATTATTAAACCGCTGACAATAGTAACCGCTGACAGAGTAACCGCTAGTAAAGTAACTACTGATAAGTAAACCGCTGGTAACTTAACCGCTGAAGAGTAAACCGCTGGAAGTTAACTGCTAAAACAGTACAAAGTACAGCGTAATGTTCGCTCCACTACTTGTCCTATCCGCTAATACTTAACCGCTGAAACCCAAGTTAACCGTTGCGAAGAACACCTTAACGTAGAGCAAACCGCTGACAAGAAAAGGTTCCAAAACAACTCGTATACTTCACAAATGTTATATTTAGTCCAGCCAACTGATAAACTAGACACTACAACAAAAGTGGCTTTTTAGGACCCTTTGTATGAGACGGTATGATAATGGAGTCCTAAAAAACTGTTTAATAGGACATATGAGCGTTTAGGGTCCTTTTTAAATATTTGCTACTTAGGCGATGTCCTAAAAAGTTATATAATAGGATGGTTGATGATTTGGGGTCCTATTATCATATAACTTAATAGGACACTTAAAATAAGGATCCTAATAAATTACTTTATAACCTCCAATCTCCTCGTCATTTTTACATACTCTACGCGCCACGAAACCCCACCCTAACCCCATCTTCATTCGAGTGTTAATCCTTGAATCACCACTACCAATAAGGCCTTCCGTGTTTCTGATTCATCCAAAGACATAGGTGGAATCATCTCGCTGTTATGAGGTGTTTCGAGCCTCGATACGAATCACAACATTAGGGTTTCGATGGTTTGTTGGTTATTTGTTTTGGTTTCGTTGTGGTTCGAGTTGTACTCGAAGGAAACCACCCTCGCTGTCTCATCGGCTCTCCACCCCACGTCTCTCTTTCTCTTTTGTTGGTAAGTCGACCCACGGATCTGTTTTTGTTGTCTTTGATTTGTTTTACCGAGTTATTATATTTTGAGCTGTTGAGTGTTCGTGGATCAAAATGGTGAAGAAGAATTGTTAAGTTTTTGGAATAATAACCTTGATAAAAACGAGATTGAAATATGGATCTAAACATGGGATAGAAACATTTTTGGAATCGAAACCGTGTCGGTAAGAAAATAATAGTGTTTGTTGCTTATTTTGGTCACGGGTCAGATTTGAGACTCGAATTGGATTAGTTTTGCTTGTTTGTGTTTTCTTGCACGATTGTGGATTGGGATTCGTGTTATTAGTGGTGAAGTTTTGGTCTCGGTTTAGGATAGAAACCCGATAGAGTTTCAGATTTGGGTTGTTATCAAATTTGGTGGAGATTTAGCTTAGTTACTTGATTTTCTTTTTCGTTTGTCTCGGTGTAACAATGAATACCGAGAGGGTGTTTTGTTTAGTCGGCGGGTTTGAGTCACTTTTACTTCTGTACTGTGTGTCTAAAATTTGATTTTGTTTTGATACACTTGTTATGGTGTATGCATTTGAGAATGGTGAGTGGTGATATAGTTTTGGTGAAATAAGTAACCAGGGTGCGTTTAATTAAAAACTGGAATAACATATGATCTTATATGATTTATCAATGGTATTATACTTTTGTTTATTTAATATTTCGACTAACAAGTCTGCTTGTTTTAATGTTGGAGGCTCTTTGGTAATGTTTAATAATACGTTTGCGAATAAGCTTTCTAAAATAATTATGATTTATGACTTATGTATCAAGTGTCCTAATGGTGTATTGTAATAAAACCATATGAAGATATGCATCCTTTAAGGGTCCTATTAAGTTTTGTTATAATGAAATCTTTTGAATAAACGTTCTAAAATATTGATATTTTATGACTCAAAATAAAATGTCTATTATGATGTATGATACTAAAGCCATTATGCATAAGCGTCCTATAAAGGTTAACATTATAATACCCACGTCTTAAGGTCCTATTAAGTTTTGTTATAAATAAAATTTTGCAAATAATCGTTTAAAAAAATGATTTATATGACTCAAAAATGAAATGTCCTATTATGGTGTACGATAATAAAACCATTGTACATAAGCGTCCTATAAAGGTTAACGTTATAATACCCACGTGT